>JAHNEJ010003383.1:0-212427 GCA_022559845.1 Amorphophallus konjac | reverse complement strand
TCCTAGGTTAGACTGTGCCGACGAAAGGGCACACTTACAACTTTTTTCTAAAATAGGGACATCATGAACAATAAGTTAATTTTAGAGGTATAAATGCAATCTATTAATTGAAAAGCGTACATTTTGAAGAAATTCCAAAACTTTTAAATAACTTTATCTCTAGATTCTCTACACCGGGACAAAAGAGTGTACGACGTCAACGATCATTGTCGATGGAGAGGGACAATGCGTGGACGCCCTCATCAACATTGAGAACTTATCTGGTCTTTGCTGTAGTTAACATGTGCGTGTGCGTGTGTGTGTCTGAGAGAGAGAGAGAGAGAGCGCATGGCTGGTGTCCTCTTCACCGGCGCAGCAGATCCAAACCCATTGTTATTGTGCCCTAAGAAGGTATATATGCTACCTGTAACAGGGCAGGGGCGCCATTTTTTATTTGCTTCGCAGATGCTCTCCCAGTGAGATTATATATGCCCCCTTGTAACACGGCGTGCACAAGAGCTTGTTTCCCGTACGTTACTAAAGGGACGTACAATATCTGTCCCCATCTAATGAACACCTACATGAAGTAAGTAAGGTTCCCTCCTCAAAACCCTCTGCCATCTTCCCTAGCTATTAATCTGTTTGTCGCAACAAAGCCTCTGGGCATCATCTTCTTGCGTTGCTCCAGGAATCTCATCTCATCCCTCGAGTTGGCCTCAGGACGTGTCCAGGTCCCTCTTGCTCTTCCGCCACCATTACTGGGCATGGAGACGCACCTAGCCCGGCCTCATGGTGGGGGGGGGGGGGGGGGAGTTTGTCAGTTTCAACTGCCGTTTTGCACCACACTGGAGGCAGGCAGCACCTTGGGCATGGGCTTAATTCACTGGGACATCAGTTTATTTATTTCCTATTGACCGCAGCGCCGCACCTTGTGTTTGTGGGCGTGCAGGCCAATATACATATGCTTCTGTTTCTTTTGCTCCCAAATAATTAAAACCTTTGTCCCACAGGCTGAAGAGATGCTCGATCGATGTAGAGAAGTTGTGGGCTGGGATTTTTGTCGCCAAGTGCTCCCCTCCCTTGCGCCTGTCGGGAGTCAGCACAGGTTGGCCACAAGATACGTGATATCTTAATTCTGCGTACATGGAGGGTCTGGTGCATGTATGTTGCTATAAAAGTGGCTTCAAATTAAGGCGACATCGACAAAGCAAAAGTTGGCACTGGGGCACGGGAAGGAAAGTGACATCTGATGGGTGAACGTGCGAGGCTGCCTGTGACCAATTAAAAAGGCGAGCGTTTGCATCCAAGGAATGATGTCGAAGAAGAGACCGACCACGGGCATTCGAGGGGGGATAAGATTTACAATCAACTGAGGATTTTATGGATTGGTGCGCGCATCCAAGCGTATACACAGTAATATATCCTTGGAACTTAACGCCACTGGTTCTCGATCGGGGACTAGCTATTAATTACTTAATTTGATCCCCACGGTTAAGAAAAAGTGCTGGAGGGGTTTCCCATAGCCCCGTGCACGGGCCTTAGAAATTAAGATTGTCTTAGGGAACACTTTCTTTTTAAAAAAGTTATTTTTATCTAAAAAATTATGTTGTGTCGAATTTTAACTTAAATTTTAAAATTGATAAAACTTAGATAATATATGTTTGACAGAAGTACGTGTTATTACTTTTGAAATTTGTGTAAATCTATTTTACAACGACGTTTTTTGTAGAGGCTGAAATATGTCCACCATCTGAGCACGAAGGGGTTCCACCTCTGCTACTCGCCGTGCCCGGTGGGAGGTAACGGGGGTTCCGTCAGCGCATTGAAGGGTCATAAGGGCTCTCCCTGTCCGTTGATACCCGGAGAGGCATGCACAGTGACCGGCATGGGCAGGGTATCTGGGGTACCTCCCTGATCTCCCTTCAATTCTTCTCCTCCGTCCGACGATGGGGATCTCGACGGCCGGTCATGCCCAGAGGGAGGGGCTCTGCCTTTCCCGCTCCCAGAAGAAACCCAGGTGGATCCCTGAGCCTAGAGGGGGGACGAGGTGCCGGATGCGTGACGATGAGCTCTACTTGGCCGATGATGCCCAGAGTCTTCCTTCCCCTATTCATGGCGAGCTCGCCACTGCTTCGCCCTTCCTTCCTCCTTCTCACCTCTGGCGGTGTTGGGATGAACTGTGAAAGGAGGTGTTTGCCTGCCGTCGACCGGCTGTTCTGCCCTCTCTTGCCTTGACGACGATGCCTGACGAGCTGGCGCCAGTCGCCGCTACATCTACGCCACTTTTCCCCCTATTCATGATTGAGGACCTCGTGCCCTAGGATGACAGTGACAGGTACGAGAATTGCGGCATGAGACGGGGGGGGTTGGACGTCAAGTTACATGGGGAGGTGGTTTAGATGATGACATGAAAGAGGGAGGACACGAGGCCACGCGAGTTCTTCTCTTAAAAAAAATGACATGACATGTTTTTATTTGAAGAGAAATTATAAATGAATGAGATTCCATCCTCGAAAATTAAAGAGGTCTCACCAAAAGTACATGTGCAAGTGAGTTATCTATTCTTAATTTTTATCTCGAGAGGAAGGAAGATAAAAAATTACAACCGAACACCCTGTAAGATACATCTCGTCTATGTAAAATTTTAATCAACTTCCATAATGTCCTTCTATGGTAAAGTTCTTATTACGTTTTGATAGAAGCTCACGATGATCTTTAGACTTGATGTGTTAAGGCATCGAATACATCAAGTTAAAACTGATCCATGCCAGCCAAGAAATGTGTGTACAATCAATGAGGGACCTACGAATTATAGCTCTCTGCCGCTCTAGGATGCGTGGGGGTGGAGGGGTGATTTGGATCAATTGATGCTTCCAAACATGGCCACTAGTGGTGGATTCCCTTGGACTTTTGCTCCTCCTGTCTTTTCCCATGTCCATATTTAGGGGTTGCTTATATATATCGGAGATTCTCTACTCTTCTGTGGTGCCGCGCATTCTTTTGATATAAAAAGGACGGTTCTACCGCCATGGAATAAGAATCTTTCGGAAAGAACCGGACGCGAAACGGCTGGACGTTGATATATATACATATATAATATATATATATATAGCCTAACGCCATAAATTGAAGGGAAATGATTTATTAACATGTTTCTTTAAATATTAATTTGGCCTCTAAGCTAGCTCAATGTACTAATAACACTGCACCGCCGGCGACCTTTACGAAGTGCCGAACAACTGTTTTGGCCGTCTATATGAGATGTGACTGCCGTACACTTTGATTTGCGAGTGTCAGATTTCGTGCAAGCAATTAATGTGTTAACAGAGGCTGATCTGCTAAACTAAACTGCCCACGTATATGCGATGTATGTGTGGTTGGGCATCCCCGCATCACACGGGAGTGCTTTGCCATGAGCCCATTATGTCCATGCAAATTTGTTATTTGAAGAATAACCGTCCTTTTAATGAGATGAATTAAATGATTGCACTTTAAATACACAAAATCAAAGATCAATACATGACTTAATATTGTATATAGTTTTGTTGGACTTTAAAAAATGATTGCACTCCTCTTATGATCAAGTCTGAATATATAAGATGAACCAGTCACATTCAAAATGATTGGAATCCCAATATTCTGTAAATACAAATGCTACCCCAAGAGACTCCAGCTCCTTACATCACGTCAACTGTTCCCGCTCGCAAACTCTTATCGGTAGTCTATCCAAAACTATCGTCTCCCAGATTGTGAGGTGAGGGATTATCGATACCAAGGGGATGAGAAAACGGGAACACCACAAACCAATCCCTCCAAACGGAACCCTGCAACTCCTCCTCACACGCGCGCGCGCGCACACACACACACGCGCATGTTAATTTGCAGCAGCGTCTCAACTCGGTGCGGTCACTGGTCGCAGTAGGAGGCCACGCGTAGCGCGATGATGCCCCACCAGAGTGGCGGCATCAGGGGCAACTCGCCTATGAAGGAGCCCGCAGCACGCCGACCCAACTGCCCCTCCGGGCGAATGCGTGGGAGACATTATTTGTGCTGCTGGAGGATGGGCACTCGAGGGGGGCTGCGAAGAAGTGGCCCCCAGGGCCACCACCACGTACGCCTTGCAGTGGAGGGGGCTCAAATCATTGGGTAGGCGTGGGGGACGAGGGGGGGGGTCTCCTTTCCTCGAGGACATGCCCGTCTTGGGTAGCCCATGTTCACCGCCGCTATGCAGAATGGACCCCTCTGTGTCTGTGCTCTCCGTAGGTGGAGCTCTCAAGTTGGGCAGACACGTGTTGTTGTGCCTGGTGTAGGTTTCCTTTGTTGGGGTGGTGAGGATTGATCTGGGGGAGGGCTTTTGGTTTCCTTTGTTGGGATGGTGAGGATTGTTCTGGGGGAGGGCTTTTTGGGGTTTTGCTTGTGGGGTTGGGGGGGGCGGGAGGGCCATGCGTAGCAGAGTTGTCCCTGGTTGAGGTCGAATGGGCACCATTAGACGTGGTTTGTCCTGATATTGGTTAGGGTCCTTTCTTGTGTAGATTCTGGCATGGTTGTCCGTATAATTGCGGGGGGGGTTATTGTTAGCGGGTTAGGATTGCTGGTGGCGTTCTGTGGGATTAGGCCACTTCGTGTCTCTCCTCTCCTATTCCTCTGTTTGCGTGTACTGTGTTCCTACATATTGTCTTTGCACTGCTTTGATTTAGAGATATCTCTAGATAGATTGTTTCAAAGATATCTCGGAGTTAACATCAAAAATGTTTTGGTTGGGAGAGTCAGCAAATCCGAAACAATCCAATGAACAATCCGGGCTAACCCCTCAAAGTTAACCCTTGAGATAACTCCTCTTACCATCAAAGCCAAAAGGATCTTTATCCGGGACAGACCGTCCCACGGAGATAACCAGAGTTAATTATCCCTTTCCCGGCCCTAATCAAAAAGATGCTCCAATTCCAGGCAAAACTTTATGTCATGCAGTGTGGATGGATATGTTGGGGCAGGAGCCTTTTGCACGAGGGCGAGTGTAGTAATTGAAGCGGCACTTAATTAGATGCCTCAAATTTCAGCTTCCTTCGATATTAATGAAATAATGTTGAGCTTGATTAAGAATTTGGGCGCTCATCATGATCCTCTTATCCTTTGTTTGTGGTACAATAAGTTTATCTTTCATGTGAATGTCAATTTCTACAGCATGCACACTCATGCTTAACTTCTACAACATGCACACTGATCATGCTAGGCAGAATGATTGTGTTTTGTTCGCAGAGGAGAAAACAAATCAGGCTCATGCTAGGAAACTGGGTGGATGGAGAGGAAGGAAGGAGGAGGGCGTTTGGCGGACTAGGTGCATATGAATTATGTTCTTTTTGAGTCGTATAATGAAAAATTTGAAGGTAATAATTGAGAGAACATATTACGTTTAAGAATGTTAGCATCCGTAGAGATCAAACTCATGCTCTGTAGAAATAAAACCGGAAACCTGATATATATATATATATATATATATGTGTGTGTGTGTTTTACTATATATATATATATAGTAAAACTAGATAACATGTTTATATTATTCAATTTGCGACCATATTTCTTCCACCAAGCATTCTATGTTGCCCTTCCCATCTTGGCCCAGCCAATGGCTTGGAGAACAAGTGAGGAAAACTTCAAGTTTGTAATTAAATGAATGTTAATAGAAAATTCTTTTCACCATTACGTTCGATTCGTCTTCTCGTTCTGATATAAACAACACCATTTATATGTGAAGATAGTGAATATAACAACCAGAGCAGATGTTAAAGTTTGTCTCTTTTGATGTCATTGCAAAGTTATACATCAAATGGATGATCCAAAAGACTTGTCACTTTTCTTACCCTTGTGGGCGAATATATTTCCTTCCTTCGTTAAATTCAAGCAAAAAGGAGAGATATATATATATATATATATATAAATATATAATATGTATATATATATCACACACACACGCGCCATCCTAACATTGCTCTCATGACTCCCCACTTTGCAAGGGAGAGTTCCCGGGTTCAATCTCTCCCGCTCCCACCACCACATTAATAAAAAAAAAGAACTTACAAAAAAAAAAATTGCTCCCATATGAATTTAAATGTAATTGAATATCAATCATTGTTACCAAATTGGACTGGGAAGAGGAACCTTGTAATCCTTCTGAAATGGAAAATGCCAAGGCGGAGAGGGGCCCTTTTAATCAGTGTGCCCGTTTGGTTTTGTGAGGGTGGGCCATGTGATGGGGCCCATCCAGAATAACTTCTCTCTCCTCTCCGTGAAATTGTCACATATTTTTTTTGGTGAAAAATTATTATTCTCTTTACATGTGAAACTTTTCATATATATCCCCATTACATGCATAATATCAAAATTGTCATTCTTAGTTGTCAAATATCTTATATATATCATTGTTTTTAAATAATTTTTTTGAAGATCACAATGACAAAGATGCCTCCAAGATTCGTATCAACCCCAAACCTTCTCACACGAGCACAAACTTCAGGGGCATCTTTGTTATTTAGTGATATTTTTTATACTTTTGATTGATAACAGTGGTATTGATATATATGATATTTGACAACTCAAGATAATATTTTTGATATTTTCCATATAAATAAGGAATATATGAAATTAACTGAAAAATATATATGTTTTTTTTCTCCCGATTGCAACATATATATCCGTACTCTGATCTTGGGTTGAGCCCTTGATTGCCAACATTTAAAATGTACAAATCTAGATCTTTTTACAAAGTTTATTATGGAAAAAATTTTGTTGCGAAACGACCTCATTTGCTATCATCTCGGTGTTAGGACTAACTGCTGATGCAAATGATGGAGACACCAACGCGAAAAGGATTCGGCTGTATTGGCGACCGCTATTTCATATTTCTTTAGGCCCACTTTGATAATAGATTAAGATAACTCATACGAGATGGGTTAGGATGAGTTATTCTTTGACTTTTCTCTTTTTCAGTTTGATAATTTGTTCTTATCTTCTAGAATAACTCGTTCCTAAGAAATGGTAGAATGAGTTGTTCCTAGAATAAGGATTTTTATTCTAACCGACTTCTGGTAACTTAATCTTACTATCAAACTCGAACAAGGGTGAAAAGATAGAATAACTTATTTTACTCGAGACTTGTTCCGTTAACAAAACGACCCTTATGATAAACTTTTAGCGACGGTAGATTTTATACGTAGCAGCAACATATGAAATCCACCTCCATATAGCATCACCGTACTACCGACGATTTTATTCCCATGTCTGCTGCCGCCAATAATAGTCATCATAGAAATATATCCAGTATAATAAGTAATCTTTAATTTTCTCGAGATAAAAAATAAGTAACAATGACTATGACACATTTTAACTACATATATAACCCAAGTTTTCTTTAACAATTCGAATAATCCTTTTTAAGAACCTCAATTCAAAAAATGTTAGTTAGAAGGTAAAATAATAATCATGCCAAAACTATGTAAACATAAAATAATTAAGTTAAAATTACACAAATTTAATTATTTAACTCAAAACATTGTTACAATATAAAGATGCCAAAAAAGTGTTACATCTCATGGTCACCACTTTACTACACTAATAATATTTACTCCATCCTGGAGTAATACCTGCGACGCCCTCGTGGGCGTAACAAGTGCTACATCCTGTTGATCTAACTTTGGACCAATGAGATGACATGAAAGAAAGACAGGGTGGCTAGCTTGACAATAATAATCCTCTGTGTAACGCTGTCACTGCAATTAGACCTCCTTAAATTGGAACACGCTCTGATTGATCTATCGAGGGCGTGACTTGACAACACTTCTCGTTGTGCCCGAGGGCATCATTTACTCTTTCTGAGAGAAACCAAGACCATCATTCCCCTTGTATAATGCACAAAAAAGCCCCGAGCCAATTTCTTATTTTACCCCGTCACTTTCCCATCCTCACCTTCGGCAGGAATGAAATTGAAATTGAAGCAAAATCCTAGCAGTTGGAATAGAAGGTGAACGCTCAAAATATTTGCAGGTTGTCAGCTGTGTGTTAACTCGCATGGATCTGAGAGGGGCCAAAACGTAACAAAAAAATGGAAAGAGATCGAAAAAATTGATGAATTGAGCAGGAAATCTCTTGCAATTTGTTGTTCTTGATCTTTGATGGCGATCGATTTTTGTGTGTTGGCTGAAACAGTATGACGAGATTGCGAAGCTCGAGTAGTTGTCCAACTTCGAGGAGGAGTCCATCTCCAGCGAGGATCTGTAGCGGTTACAATTGATCTTAGGGGTGGCCAAGTCATTGTCCTATTCGGCATCGACGAGCGAGGCATCCACCGGTGCAGCAACCTAGGGGGTTGCCTCTGCTCAGGGGGGCACAGCACTATTCGGCGCGGAGATGTACGTTCTTAGGAAGATGTCATAGTGGCGGATTGAGCCCATGGGGCCCAAGACGCTTTGCAATGCCTATGGCGTCTGGCCAGCGCCGCTCCATTCCTGCAACGTGCAACATCTATGACCCCACGTAGGCCACTGGCGACGGCCTCCTACTCCACCATCGCATGGGACCCGAGTTCTGGCAATTCATCTGACCCCTCCACCGCCCGTCGAGCTGACGACATAGCCCTACAACAGATTAAGCTTCCAGGAGAGAGGATTTTTAAAGGAAAGTTATAGCTCGAGAACTTCTGATAGAGAAATCTTCCTCACTAGGGTTTTTCATTTCCTTTTCTTTTTCCTTATTCAAAGTTCTAATCCCCCCTCACTTTAGATTATGGAGACGATCAGAATTGGAATCAGAAAACGAAGAAGTGTTGAACTGCCATGATATACTTTGCACAGTAACAAAAGATGTTGTATTTGACTGATACACTTTGCATTGCCATGATACACTTTGAACTATCAATCAGGTAATGTAGTGTATAGGTTTCTTTTCGTTTAATAAGAATAAAACATATTATACTATATTGATACATTTTACACAGGAATGAAATATTTTGTACTATAATGACAAAGTTGTAGTATTTCTATTTTTTAACTATAATGAAACACATTGTAATGGAGTGATATGTATTATATTGGACTGAATCATTTTACACTGTATTGAAATACTGGATTGAAACATTACCCTAGCTAGGGCATGCAGCTTGCCCGACCCTCTTTACAAAGATCGACTTAGAGACTTGGATAATCACAGATAGACGATGATGGTTTAATCGTTTGGAGACTTGGACCATGCTTAAAGAGCTAGCAATCATCCATTCTGCATCATGTTATATCAGAGTGAAACATTTTGCACTTAAATGAAACATTTCAAATAAAACTGAAATAGTTTACTCTGTAATGAAACTCATTGCACTTGATAGAATTTGTAACGACCCAGAATCTAGATACCGAGAGGAACCCGATACCATTCGGATTCTATGCCGCCACCCACGAGTCGAGAGGCTCGGAAGGGTTATTTGGGTGTTGTGAAGATATATTGAAATTTGAAATAATTACAGAAATTAAATTACAAATCTAAATAATCTAAGAACAATAATAAAGTTAACATTTTATAATTAAATAATTTAACTACAGAGTCCAGTCCATAAGTACAATTAACTACAAAGAGAACACACAACGCTACGGGGCATACCCCGACACGAGTAAGCTCGTGACTAACAACCGTCTGAGTACTACACCAAGCTCGAGGAAGAGTGCTGCACCTGAAAAGTAGGGAGTGAGCCTTATCGCATTGGCTCAGTAGGGGTCCCGTAGATCCCCACCACAACAACATAGGTAAACAGTAACAATCTAATAATAGCAACAACAATAACGCCAACAACAACAACAAAATAACAACATTGGTAGAGACAGTAAGAATGGTAGATGGCGGAACTACGGAGTCTCTACGCTACTCCGACTCTCGACAAGGAATCCACGACCTCTAGTCGGGACCGCCAACCCATGGCGAAACCACAGTCTCACTATAGAGAGCAAACCCATGACAACGCTATCGTAACAATTCGTCCTCGCTGATGGGACCACAGTCAAGGCCATACGCATAACCTCCACCCTCGGGAGGGCAATCTCAACACTGGTAAACCTCGGTCTCGAACCAAAACCAGTAATAAAACCATGCTCTTCACACAGGGCAACCCCAGCCCGTCTGCCAGAAGGGCCATCGACAATGCTATCGATAGCTCAACCTTACCGGCATAGAATCCACCGTGTAACACTATCATCTGCAGTCTCGCGGGAATCTCGAGAATGTGCGTATGCACGCATGTGAAACAACGTAAATGACGGCATGACATCACCGGTTACTAAAAAACCACCCATTGCCAGATGACGAAAACTAGTGGATGCTGGCCTACTTAACTCACACAATGACCACCCACAACAGTCACGGAAGTCACGCGGATATAACCCTCTACGGTCACAAAACTCACGCGAATATAGCTCACCATGGGCACACAAACCACGTGGAAATAATCCCACATATACAACCAAGCTCACTATAGAGAATCTATAAAACCTCGTGTGACGTAAATCCATTCTCGGGTGACCGCCACCCTCACAGGCTGAAGTGGCCCAATTTCTATGGGTTTTCATGTATATAATATTACATTTTAGATTCTGGGATGAAAATCTAAATTTTTAGGCCTAAGCGGCCCTTCCTACAATGGAACGGTCAACCTATCACACGGGTCGGTCGACTCACCAGACCAATCAGTCGACCGGTCTAGGGAATCGATCGACCGAACTATCCCTAGGGCCCTGACTGCACAGGGTCGGTAGATTGAACCCTAGGGTCGGTCGACCGATTGCCCAGGTCAGTCGACCGAAACTCTAGGTTGGTCGACCGAATCTGCCCTGTGTGCCCTGTTGCACTCACTGCGAGGAACCGGTCAACCGATCCTTCTGGTTGGTCAGCCGATTTCGACGACGGTTGAACGGGAAGACCCCGTGAGGGCCCCGTTCCATGTCCAACTCACCCCACCAAGAGTGAAAAACATGGGAATCGCTCCCCGACCCTTGGAACACCCAATGGCACCCAAATAACCATGAATCGACCACCGAAACGACAAAATCGTCGCACGCCCCGAAATGTGGTATCATCCCGCGACACAAAAGAAACCCACTCATTCTCACTGGAAATCATCCCTAAATGGCGGGAAAACATGCGGGAAGGTGAAAGGGTCCGTCCCCTTACCTTTTCTGAAGAAACCGTACGAAGTCGGGGTCGATCCATGCCAAAAACCCCAAGGTTTCTCGCAAACACACGACTGGTTCACCTCCCCACCACCTCGCATTCCTCGCCTCGTGTACGCCGCAACCCACCCCACATCGCTCGCCGTCTCCTCCTCGGCATTCTGCGGCGGTCGTCAGAAGAATGGGGGAAGAGAGGGTGAGAACGAGAGAGGGCAAGGGGAGACATGGGAGAGGGGGAGAGGGGAGAAGAGAGAACGAGAGAGTGATAAAATAGAGGGGGTGGGATTTAAATAATAAAAATATTATTATTTTATTTTTTTCCTTCTCTTATTCGCTGAAAATCCAAACGAAGTGGGAAAATTCCCAAATTTTGACCCGACGATCCTCAAAAAATGCACAACTCACCGGTCACACACGGAACCCGAGAACATTTTATTTTATGTTATTTGAGGGACCCAAAGATCTAATATTCTTGAAATTCTTTTTTAATTAGAAAATACATTCCAAAACTCGCGGGAACACTCTGATACCCACGAATGCAAGATCCGAAAACTAGGGCATGACAGTTCTCCCCCCTTAAAGAAATTTCATCCTTAAAATTTAGGACAAGACACAATAACTCAGGGGAAAGAGCGATTCATTCCACCGACAACTCAGAAGTTAGTCTCAACTCTTCATTCTCCTTCCGGCACTCCTCAAGGAACACAACCAACCCACTACATTGAGCGGAATCACCATATTCCTCATCTACCACTTAACGAGCCTAGCATCACCATCATACCTCTCAAATCCTCGTGGACCTGAATAACACCTGACATTAGCTTTACACTGTCGAAAGGTGTGGCTCGCGCGACACGTATTCATTCGCTGGGATAACCTCGCTTGACAAACCAATTAGAACATCGACTTTTACAATCCCTGAATAAACCGACGTCATCACCATAACGTCCCCCAGATTTACTTATCTCACCCAGTCATGTAGACTACTACTCCTGTGCCTTGATTCCAAGCCCTCAACGCTCGATGCTCTACAAGCTGAATCACCATTACATCACTAGACCAATTTTGGCCTCGATACCACGCTTCCACCGAACACCCTCAATATCAAGGAACACAACGCCATTCTCCAATTGCTCTCGTGAGGTAATAACTTGGTCACCGAAGTCCATTCATGGTCATTGACCACCCGCCGATTGAGGAACTCCACTTACTAGGTACCCATAATAATTCTGATTCTTCGATGGATTGCTTTGAAATCCACACCAAGCACACGAACCACACTCTCACTTACATGAATCACCTCTACCTTGCTGCTACGAGCCACCGTCCATCGCCACCGCTATCCAGCCGAGCTCTCTCACACTCCACCGTCTGCAGCTGGTGAGGAGAGGAAAAGAACGAAGGAAGTCAGAGGAGGGAGAAGAGGGAACAAAGGAGAGGAGAAGAGATCATGAGAAACTTCAATGAAACTTTAATTATGCACCACCTCTAGATCCAAACTGCCCAACTGGACCAACTCACTTCCCCGAGGCATAACGAGGTCCTCCGCACAAGCCTCGAATTCTTAACCACACCAACTATGACTACCATGCTTCCGTACACGATCCAGACAGGAGTGACACAAAGTTCCATCTCATAACGCCATCACTAAAGTTCTTGCATTCAGGAGCAATCTGTTCCGAATGACAACCAGCTAGCTGCCACTCATCAAGGCCATAGTCTTCTTCTTAGCTGGCTAGCCAACAGTTTCTAATTCGTAGAGCCCACACACATCATAACTTCCTCAGATCAAGCGACCACAAGCTCATAAACTCTAGATTACTTCCTTCTGACAAGGAAAGTGCCATACTTCACCTTTTATCGATCTGATCAATGGCACGACAACCTATGCCAAACTCCATACATTCCTAATTTCTGTTAAAGCCAGGTCTGTCTCCCAACAATCATGTTGGGTTCTATTAGATGGTGCAAGCCGTGATTCGGAGGGGGGGTGAATGAATCTCCCTTTTAAAAATATAGCGTAATTAGAAACTTTACCCAAATAAAAACTCAAAGGCAGAAATAACTATCTCACACTAAGCCTTAATACTGCCAGACACAATATCAAACGCTCACGGTGCTCACAGACAAATAACACGATTAAACACCGAACCAAACCTTTCAAGCACCAAGAAGCATGCAATCATAGCTGATAGTTATCAGCACATATAGCATTCAAGGGAACATCAGATAGACAATCATAGTTCTGGTAGGAGGAAAAACACAACAAGTTCTACTCAGATGAGGAGAATGATCAATTAATCAATTGTGGTACTAGGTGAAGGTTGGATCGAAGATCTCCTCACGCAAGAGATGTTATTTCAGATAGGCGTGACCTATCCTTCCTAACATGTCTTTTGATATACCTATTTGATTAATGGGGCACTCAGATCATATGAATGATCTTGCAAACACTATTGACTCCTACTAGAAGCGATGCAAGACATTCATCTATTTAAGCAACCGATTAAACAAACCCACATTAGACACATGGTGAATAGTGAAAAACTTAGGTTAAAACTATGCAGTAGGAACGCACCTAAGCATACATCTACTGTGAGTTAGAATAACAATCAAACCAAAGATGCAAGGATTTTTAGGTGGTTCAGTTTTCACCTACATCCACCCCACACTCAGAACAGAGTGTGGCTTATTGTTGCCTAACAGCTTGAACCGCTGAGCATCACAGCTTGCTTACATCCGTTGAGCATCACAGTTTGCTTCCGCTGATTCACAGCTTTGACTGCTGAGCATCACAGCTTGCTATCCGAGGATGAACCTCGCCCGCTGAGCAACACAGCTTGCTGTCCGAGGATCAACCTCGCCCGCTGACACACAGCTTGAAGTTTCAAATAAAAAGATAAAGGAAAGACAGAAACACAAACTACTTAGAAAGCATAAAATAAAATTGCTCATGCAAGAGCAAGAAACCAGTTCTGGATCTGATCCAAGAACTGAAGAAACCTATGAATTTCAAGCCCACTCTTCCACTCTTTTCTCTCTTCCTCACTTCTTTTCTCTTTCACTGCTCGCTCTCTCTTTTCTTCCTCAGAATACGCCCTCTTCCGATACTCTGTTTACTCACTTCTTTCTTCTTCTTCTGCAAGCTCTCTTTCTCTTTTCTCCTCACTCTAACTCAGATTTTTCTCTCAAGCTCTGGCTCCTCTCTATCTAGCTCCTCTTCCTTCTGCTCTCCTTCGGCTCTCCTTTTTCATTGTTGTTAGGTTTCTTTGATCGCAGGAGAGGCCTTCTTATAGGGATTCAGGCTGGGTTCCCAAGAGCTCACGCTCCGGCATGTGGAAGGTTCGTTTCTACTTTTTCAGAGAAGCCACGTGTCGGCTATAGATGGGATAGTGATCCTCGTGGAGGAATATCCAATGATTGCACCCCTTGGATCACGTGCCAATCATTTGTTCTTTTTTAATCCACGAGCTCATGCTTCAGGTGTGAGTTTAAGTGATCATGTGATAGACGAAGATGTCTGCACTTCTGCAGTTCAGATGATCGAGAGTATGCCAAGTTGAAAGAGATGCCTTTAGCCTGTAGAAGAAAAGTGAAAACATGGTTAGACCTTATATACGTAGTACCGACAATATGCACTGACTTTATATAGGCCCAAGGCAGACAAGCACTGACTTTATATATGCTCGATAAGAAAAATGCACTAACCTTGTATGCAGGTGACAAAAACGTGCACCGACTTGATATGCATGCAGCAAAGTGTACACCGACTAGTTATACATGCAGCAAAGTGTGCACCGACATTGTATCGCTCAAGTTAAAATGTGCACAGACCTGAGTAAACATATATGCACAACTAACATTTACCTTAGTATATGACAAAGCCTGCTAACACCGACCTTACGCACAAGACCTTGCATACTAACACTTACCATATGCACGAGACCGCATACTAACACCGACCTTAGATGCACGACCCTGCATACTAGCACCGACCTTAGATGCAAGGCACTGCATACTAACACCGACTTTATGCGCATGAAACATGAACTAGCACCGACCCTGTATACAATACACATTGTGCTAGCGTCGACCTTACCTTATGAACCTTGATGCTAACATCGACCTTATAACTGCACTTACCATATGCAGGCACAATGCAGATGTGCACTGACCTTGGTCTTGCACACATGGGATGTGCACCGACTATATGAGGAATATGCACTGACCTTATGTGCGAAAATGCAAAACGTGCACCGACCTGTATGTAGATAGATAGAATGTGCACTGACTTTGCACACAAAAGATGCATGAGCTTCGACTATGAATGTGTATGTGAACAGTGATGTGCACCGACCTTTATGGGAGACAAAGCATGCATCGACCTTGATATGCTGCACGCAAAACTAGCATCGATCTGTATAGACTGAATAGTGATGTGTACAAACCTTACTATGCATGCATTCTATACTAACATCGACCTTAACTATGTGCAAATGAAACAAGCATCGACCTTAAAATGCATGAAGGCCAAAACTAGAATCGACCTTAAATATGAGCAGATAAAACAAGCGTCGACCTTAGTATGACTAAGGCAAAAATAAGCATCGACCTTAGATGCTTCACTAGGCAAACTAGCATCGACCTTACTTTGCTGACGGGCAAAGTAATGTCAACCTCAGTTGCTTCAGTAGGCAAACTAGCATCGACCTTACTTTACTGAAGGGCAAAGTAGAATCGACCTTAGTATGCTAGAGAGCAAAGTAGCATCGACCTTAGTGAGCAATAGATCTTAACTAGCATTGACCTTAGTTCTATGAAAATGAAACATGCAATGACCTGCAATGACAAGTATAAAATGGCCGTACTGACCTGGATATGTATCAGACTGAGCATTGACTTTACCTGTCGAAGGCTGACTCACTTTTGACCAACAATGTTGACCTGCTGCTAGTTGACATTGACCTACGTTGACTTGTGTTGACTTTTATCACTACTTAAGCACATATGATAACATTGCATGCAAACATTACTTAGATGACTCATAGTTTGGCATCATCAAAACCACATCAAAACCACAGGGGTACAACAAATCATTGCATCATTTCACCTAGACTGCTAGTACCACAACTACCGTTTGCCCAGCGCACCAATCCATAAATCATCAGGGTGCTAGTCAAATCAATTAACTATCCTGATTAGTCATGACATCCCGACCCATACGAAAATCTGAGACCACTTTCTTGATACCTACACCCTTTTTAACTTTCAACTCTGCCTTTAGAACACCTGCCTTAACCAAGGCCAGTTAATTCGACATTTCAACTCTAAGCAACATATATCTTCTTGCCTCATCGCCTGCTCGATCGATCATGATCTGCCCAGAATTTCAACTGCCAACCCGCTCCACCCTAAGCCATGCAACACGTACTATGGATAAAGATTGGTGCATTTCATCATCCTTGCCTATCCGCTTCTACAGATATGCCACCATATCCCCAACTCCACTGGTACCGCTTGACACGGTGCCACTACTGACAACATGACAATCAATGCCACTCGTGTGGCCAACACACTCTAAAGCCAAGAGACAACTCTCTCCCATTGGCTACAAAACTTCCAAGACTCGCGTACCACCAGATCATCCGCCATTTCCAATACCCATCCGATCCTGAAGCCTATGGGTTATGGGCCTACCATGCTTCCACTGCGCAACTCTGCGCCACCTATGCTTTCAAGGTAAGGGGAAAAATAGCCCCCACCTCTACTTGCTAGATTCAGGGGAGAAGGTGAAGAAGTTCACGCACCATGATTCTAGAACACAACTTCCTCATCTCACTTGTTAATCCACCTATAACACCATAGGTTCCAGTTCCAATTCACACCAGAAAGCATAACACCAGCCTACGATGTAACACATTAGCCCGGTTGGTAGCTTTACTCACCTGACTCTATTCACCTTTGGTTGCATCAATACCCCTTAACACGACGAGGGCTGATCGTCGATCCCCTATAGGCAACTCCATTGCCATACACTCGGGGCACTCTTACAAGCTCCCAAACACACTCGAGGAAGTTCACAAAAGCAAATAAACACAATGAGATGAAAAACAATGGAACTTAATCAAAACACACAGCACATAATCAACTAAAACACAACACATACCTTCCACGAGGTGGAATGCCTCTATTACTTCCTGGAGCCATGCACCTCACGTGCCTCAGAAATTGGGCCTCGTAACCTCAAAGAATTATTGTTGCTATTGGAATGGCTAGAACCGGGCAACTACCAAGGGCACTCGCGTGCAATATGCCCGATCTAACCACATCTAAAGCACTCCAGTTCTGTCATGTCTATAGTGCACGGCCTGCCCTCGTGAAATCCGCCACATCTTGGACACCATCATGGCTACTCACTCATACCATGTCGCCGCGGTTGAGCCACTGACTGCTGAACAGTCACTACTAGAACCAGCTCCTCCTACTGCTGGCGTCTCCTGCCAGACCTACCCCTCCTGAGGAACCTGGTCATCTGACTGAGCCTCGATCCCGAAGAGGAAGAATCCACACTAGGAAATCAGAAAGATGACAATTCTGGCTACCTAAGAGACTGCTGAGGGACATTTTGCTAGTGAAGAGTCCTCTACTGAGAATGCTCTACACTGGTCTCCACCTAGGTCCTCAGCAAATCATCCTCTAAGGTTGCTATAGCCTGATATGCTGCCTCCATATCCATAACACGCATCGCAATTATAGGATGTCGGAGCTCTAGTCTCAAACCCCTGACAAACTGTTGTGTTTTTAATCTCTCATTTGCCATGATATGAGATGCGTAGCGACCCAAACTCTATAAATTGGGATCGATACTACATCATTGTCATATCCCTTAGGTTAGCTTCATAAACTGATATAGCCTCTTTGTCCTGACGTGCTCTGGGCTGAAAACTTGCTCAAAGGTTGCAAGAAACTCCTGCCACGGAATCTGTCGTAGAGGACGGGATTGGAATGTCGATTCCCATTCTGTAGTCCACCACGACAAAGCTGAACCCTACAACTGATAACTCGCAAGCAGGACTTTCTCATCATCAGCACATTCCATTGACCGGAACACGCATTCCACAGCATCAATCCATGACCTTGCTACATCAGGATCCGACTGACCCTCAAACGTCGGTGGCTGAAATTGTAGAAATTCTCACAAAATGCACCCTCGACCACCACGCGACGGACTACCCTCGCCAACCTCCTGACCATGACGTTGTTGGCACGGCTACTGCACAAAGAACTCATGCATAACGGCATAAAGCTTGGCCCGACTCGATCAGCACACCTAAGGCTGCTACCTCCGGAGGAGGTGACACTCCACTCAGCTCTTCCCGAGCCCATGCCGACAACACTAAAAACGAGCCAACCTGCCTTCTTGGTGCCATCGCCACTCTTCTAGCACAATCACATAAAACAAGGCGGTTGTTGGGTCACGTAGTGCAGGAACACGGATCTAGAGGGGGGGTGAATAGATCCTTCTACTAAAAACTATGTCCAATTAAAAACATAAACTAGCGCACAGCGGAATTAACAAGATTGATAAGATAGAGGAATTTAATGCTACACAAGTTAACTAGATTCTCTTACTCTCTCCATTCACACATGATCACACAAATAAGTATAACAAGCTAACCATACAATCACACAATTCAAACCACAGGAGACGAGGATTTTTAAGGTGGTTCGGGACCACGACGGGCTCCCTACGTCCACCCCTTACCAAACCGGTAAGACTTTCTCCACACGCTGCAAATGTAGCAAACACGGGGATTTCTCCCCACACACACGGGATAAAAACCCCAACACAAACACGTTACAAAAGTAGCACACACACACACGGGGATTTCTCCCCACACACACGAGGCAAAAACCCCAACACACACGCGGATATGCTCCGCACCAAACGACGCACAAGCGTCAACTCAAACCACTCGGAGAAACCGTTCTCCGAACCCACACACAAAAAATCGTGTATAGGTTTGTAACAAGTTAACAAATGAATGCTCTAAACCCAAAACATGTGCTAAAGACTAAAACAAGAAAGATTCAACAAGCACAAGGCTCCCCCTTCAATTGAATCTCCGGCTCTTCTTGGTTTGATGTCGGATGATGGCGATTTCGACGTCCTCGCGTTCCTCTCTTCGAGATGCTTCTTTTCTTCTTCTACCACGAGCTCCAGATCTCTATGGAAGTAGATGAAAACCACCTTACAAGAGCTCCACCACGTTTTCCCCCTTTTCTTCACCTACAAGAATGAACGAATGAGCATTAGGGTTCATCCTCTCACAAAATCGTAACTCTTATAAATGTAACTCAAGGGGTGGGGAAAATACTCATAAAACCCTCCCAATACATGTTAAAAATACCCTAATAACATTAGAAACCATTGGGGGATAGTTTGGTAAAGTTTGATAGAGTTTACAATGAGTTTTAGGGGTTTACGGAACTCCCGTTCCAGAAGGGTCGACCTCAAGGGTCGACCCTCGGGCAAACAGAGGGCTGGCGGACCGAAAATAAAAAACCAACTCACAGGGGTACAGGCAGACAACAAAAAACAGCTTCGGTTCTACCAGAAACTGTAAGAGTCGACCCCAAGGGTCGACCCCTGCCAGAGAGGGTTACAAAAATACTTCAAACCTCTAAGAATTCAAGGGAGAATAAATGATTAAATATTACCATAATCACATGATGATTAACCATGATTTTTTAACCTGAAACACATGATGAAACAAGAGATTAGTTGAGAATCAAATTCCTTGCATCAACCAATAACTCTTTGAACATGTTCACAATAAAATACATCATAAACACATTCAAATTTGTATTTAGCTTCTCTTATCAATCAACAAAAATGTATTCCACCAAATAACAAGATTTTGATATGTTGAACATGACTCTCTCTCAAACAACCAACTATAATGACATTGGAACTCAACCACAATCTCCTCCAATTCAAACACACAAGGTGGTTAGATATTACCATGATCCACTTGATATGGTAGGGTAGAAAACCATCCTTGGACCTGCAAAATCACAAGTGTATCAAGTTACCATAGGTATGAAAGTTAAGAGTTCATAAACTAGATTCTTCCAAAAGAACCTCCATAACTTGTCAACCATCCAAATGCTCATTGCATAAATAAATGTTTCCATAAAGACATAAGTTACAAGCTTTGACATTTGGGATACTTTTAACCTTCCATTGCATCCAAGGCATATACAATGATATGGGAGCTCAATCATTCAAATAGCATTCTTGTTGATAAAAGCTAACATTCATGAAATATTATTTTCACGAGGAGCATTGTCTTCACATGCATCTCACACATCAGTAAATATCCAATCATGCAAACACATTTTCTCATGAATTCTCATTGAGTACAGGGCATGTGCTTCTTTCAAGCATGTTTCACAAATTCATGCACACATTGAAATCATAATAACTCTATGAATGATATGTCACTATCATTCAAATAGAAATGTGTGTTCAGTGAACACAATCACCTTGATTGAGACCCAAATGAAGCTATCTTCAGAAAAGCCATCTTCATACAATTCTTTCACACAGTAAGTCATTAACTCAAGCTTTTAGTGCATAGTACACAAGACCAATTATTCATGCAATACATGAGTAATATAGAACCAACTCTCATGAAGTCTTGTATGAATATTTCAAGCCCAAAAATCTTATGATAAAAACGCATGAAAATACCCAACCAAGACTTTGAAAAGATATTTGATGAAATGCATGAAATATAGAAGAGTCAACGCGATGCAATGAGTGAGTCAACTCCCTTTTTAATAAGATCTTCATTGATGCACTCCTTTGAGTTCCAAACATGAATCATGGATTTTTATCCTGCAAATCAAAATATTCAAAGTATGAGATCCTTAAATACAAATCATTCATATGACTTTCAAATGTGCACAGAGTTAACTCCCTTTTAGAAGAAGGGCTTCATTGATGGACTTCTTTAGATTCCAAGTATGAGTCATGAATTTATGTTCCTACAAACCAACATAAATATAACATTAGTTCCTTAAACACCAAGGGTTCACATGACTTTCAAGAGTGAACATTGACTCCATTTTTTAACTCATCAAATCAAGATATAAAATATGTTGCTCGATGAAACACATACACCCACAAACCCAATCGTTTTGATATCATTGAAACCAAACACGAACTAGGGGATGCAATAATCTCCCCATTTTTTATGATGATAAAATAATGTGTGAGATAATACAGATTTTGCAAACATTTGCAAACATTGAGCGTACACCAATTCTTCCATTCTCCCTAAGACAACATCATTCATAAAGTATTGAGCACACACCAAGCATTCTCCCCCCTTTTGTCATCTACAAAAAGACAGGGGGTTATGTGACATGAAATGAACATGTTAGGCCAAAGGATATGATTCCAAATGTTGATCAAGATAGAGGCACAAACATATGCAATTTCAATTCTCGAAGAGAGAGCCTCGAAGATATGATACCATCTGTTGGTTGAACTCATTTGGGCATTTATGTAACGTGAAGTGTTCAGAATATCCATTTCAAAATGAACTATGCCAATTGTTGGAAAGTATGGATTTGTTCAAGATGATGTCATGAATGAACTATATGCATGCTGAAAATGGCGAATATGCAAATATGCACACAATGAGTGTCATCTTGCAAATACAATGAATATGCACTATGTGAATGCTAATCATGCAAGATATGAAGCTATGCACATGATGACTTCTATCTTTCAAAAGTAAGATTTATGCTCAGAATTAGACTCAAGGGGAATGCATTAGCATGCAGGCACACAAGCACAATCGTCATGCACACATATAGTACATATAGTAACTTCCCCTATATGAGGCACGGGTTAACAAAAGAGCATGTGATTCAAATTCAAGAATGTAAGGCATGAATCATAACTAAAAGATTTGTGCATACACAACTAGGAGTACTACATAAACCATGAATGTAGACAAATTCATAAAATACATACATCATAAAAATGCTCATGTGAAAAGTGAGGCAATGACTAATGAGCTTCAAAATATATGGATTTTCAGATTTTCTGAAGAACACTAGAAGATAATCTCCTCTCTACACTTTCACTTTAGATTATCGACTATCGGTAGTTTCGCACAACCACTATTTTGTTTCTTTTAATAGACTTCACCTTTCGGCGCGAGTTTCCTCATATGTCTCAATGGGGATTCCTGGCTACTTATATTCGTCACACATATGGATAGTTGTTTCTCCTTTCGACACGAGTTTCCTCCTTTGTTTTAGGGGGGATTTTCGGTTACTCGGATCCACATACCACTTATTGAATTTTTATGGGGTAGGCAGCTTTTTCCTCACGATTACTCTTTAATGTCCATGTAGAGATTCTAGTTCCCTTTAAAGTGTTAGAAGGAATTTCTTAAATCCTTATACATTAAAGTCATTAAATTCATTGTGTGTAAGAGTGTGAGGTTAAAATTTTGTTTTGCATGTATAAAATGAATTCGATAAGACATGGCTATGACTCCCCCTAAATGTATGCACGGTCAGAGTCAAAGCCTCCCCCTTAATATATGACATGTATCACATATGAATAAAATCATTGCATTATTGTTTAGCAAGGAGGTAAGGCCTTAGAAAGATCAAGAAATAGTTTCATAGTGTAAATACTTACAAGCATGCAAGGATTCATGAAACATTCATGCAAGCATTCATGAGTCAAGATAGACGATTATCATGAAATATATGCATATGCTCTATATGCATGAATATGTAATATGCATCTTTTTGTCATTTTGTATGCATAGTATGTGAATGATATACAAATGTCAATGCGATGTAGAATGTCAGATTTTTATTTAAAAGTTCTAAATGCATTGTAAAATTTATTATGGGTGCAAGATGTAAGTTTTCAATTTTTTATATGAATGATCTAAATGCACCTTATGAAGTTTCGAATGCATGTAACTTATAAAAGCATGAGAATGCAATGCAGGATGTAATTTTTTTTTATTATTTTAGAACATCATGACAGATTACACAAGAAGACATACATATTCAAATGATGAGCAGCAACCATTTTTCAAGACTTGCCCTTTTTGAACAAGGGTACACAAATGATCAAAATCAAGCAGTGAACCCAAATTATTTTCAGAAATGTTCAAAAACAGATTTTCAATAACATTTCAAGAGCTTAAAGTATCATCCACAAACCAAACAGATTTTATAGGTTCCGGTACAAGGTGGAGGTGAAGGTTTGAAAATCCAACTCACACATAGTAAGAGTTTCTAGGTGGACATAATACACCCTTCCACTACACACCATTTGATATACCAGATACTCAATTACACTCAGATGTTCATGCATTTTAGATTGAAAACTATTCATAAGGTAAAGACATCATGTTTATACCTCAAAATTTTTAAATTCATTCAACCAATGAGACATGTTCATCATAGCAGAGTACAAGAATAATAGATCAAGTTCAGAATCAATATTTGTCAAATGAAAAATTCTGCATTCCCAAAATTTTACCTTCTTGAAGCAAGAATGAATTTCAGAATCAATTTGAACACACATGGTATTTCAGAATTTCAAGGTAAATTGATTTCCTTCAAAAGACATGTTTCCACATTAGCCAAATAATTCAATTTCTAAATTTTGGTACAAGGCGGAGAGCTATGATTCGAGGATCACCTCACGCATGATGTTAGCTTCCTGACAGACTTAATCCATCATTTCACACATCACCATTCGATATATCAAATATTCATTCAATAAAGACATGTATGGCTTGTGAAGAATTTAGAGCATAACATGAGAACACATCAAAATCTCATTCCAAAACATCAAAACCATCAAGTTTGACAACGAAGGAGTAAAGTTGGGATTTTACCATATGAGTGTACCTTGTTCCATTTTACTGGAACCCCTTTCATTCTTTATTTACCTCAAGGCACACCTTCATCACAACCGACTCATTTGTCAGATTTTGGCACCCAAGCCTTCTTGGGTCCTTGGATGTTAGAAGTATTTCTTTCAAAAAAAATTTTTGACATTTTCATTGCCACATTATCATCACTTTCCATGATCCTACAATCCTCAATAACATGTCCATGGTTTCCACAATAAAGGTATTGAGGAGAAGCAGTTTTACCAAAAGACTTCCTTTTAGGAGTAAAGGAATTTTCAAATCCATTCCATCTTCTATTTTCAAAAGGTCTAGATTTAACAAAATTAGACCTAACATGCATTCTAGAAGTATGGAAATTTTCTATTTTCAAAAACTAACACTCTTTCATAACATGCCCGTACTTGCCACAATAAAAACAACATGGAGATTCAGTTCTATGGAATGACATTCCATTGTTTACATGAGTGTTCGTGAATAAATTTTTCTTATGGGATACAAACCTTTTAGCATGGGAAGCATGTTCATTTCTGAATTTTCTTTGAAAGTTAAACTTAGCATTCATGACACAATAATCATCATTTTGTTTCACAAAGTAATCATCCATGACATGGTCAAGTTTGTGACAATAAAAGCATGAGACATTTTTCTTTCTTTTGAAGGAAGATTTATCTTTGCATGCATTTTGATCATCTATTTTTAAGACAGCACAATCATTCATTTCATGACCAAACATGCCACAATAGAAGCATTCAACATTCAACTTTGATTTTTGAGATCTATTTGACATTGAAGATTTTTTGTTGAGATTTTTCTTTTTATCAAAATCATTTTCAAAGATTTTCACTTGAGCAACGGGAGGAGGTGTTTTGGAGGTACTAGGAATGTCGGAGGCATGAACAAAAGAAGTTTTCATTTTTGATTCAAAAGATTTTTTGTTGACCGGGATGTAACCAAGACCCTCTTTTTAAAAGTTCACTTTAACACCTAACAATGTGTCTAAGTTCTCCTTCCCTTTGACAAATTTAGATAAATCTAGCTTCAAGTTATTGATCTCTTTTTCACATGCAAGGATTTTATCGTCAAGTAAATAATTCTTTAATGTGAGTTTTTCATTTTCTTGCATGAGATTTTTATTTTCCAGATTTGTGCAGTGAAATTTTTCAGCAAACTTTTCAAGAACCTTTTCATTTTCAACATGCTTTGATATCTTAGCAAGCAACTGTTCATTCTCATGTTTCAACCATGAGATTTCTTTTTCAAGCTTATCAAAGCAACTCAATCTTCCCTCTAGCACGGAATTCTGAATTAACATAGCACCATTTTTCTTTTTAAGATCTTCATTTTCATCCATGATGCTCTTGTTATCAATTTCAGAATCAAGCAATTTTTCAAACAACTTATCATGATCAAACAAAGAAGCTAACTTGTTTCTAAGATATTTTTCTGTTTCTTCAAGAAATAAAATCTTAGACAACAAGTGTTTGTTTTGATCAAGTAAATCATGGGAATCATTATCAATTTCAAGAGCAGTATTAGATTTTCTAAACATCTCAAGCTCTTCATTCATACAAGACATCTCATCTGAAAATAATTCAACTTTAGATTCTAGAAGTTCTTTTTCATATTCTAGGTTCTCAATCTTTGACTCTAAAGTTTTACAATTTTCACAGAAAGGATTATCATGCACATTCACATTAATCTTCCTTTTCAAGGTTTTATTTTCAGATTTGAGTTTCTTGCATTTATCATACAGTTCAGCATATGCCATTTGCCATTCCTCAATAGAGAGTTCTTCGGATTTAAAATTTACCTCATCATAATTTTCTTCATTGAGTTGATCATCATTGTCGGCCATGAGATAATTTTGTCCTTCCATCTCTTGAACTTTGATCAACTGATCCATAAGCTCCTTTGCCATTTTACAAGAAGAAACAAATGGAAACATATGAGTATAATGGTACTTTTCAATAAACTTAAGACAATGACATTTTCATGGTTCTTCAATTTATCATGACTAGACCACTTGGTCTCATCTAGAGGTAATATGTGAGGACCATCATAAATCAACTTCCAAAGATTAGGTTAACTGAATTGATCAGTCCACACATTTTACTTATCCATGAAGTAAAATCAGAGCCATTAAGAATAGGAAGGTAATTCATCGACATATGCTCAACAGAAAAATTCATGATTGTACAATGCACTAGGATCACTCTGTAGATCGTGAGATCTAGGGACAGCAGAGTCTCGCTCTGATATCAATTATTGGGTCCCGTAGTGCAGGAACACGGATCTAGAGGGGGGTGAATAGATCCTTCTACTAAAAACTATGTCCAATTAAAAATACAAACTATCGCACAGCGGAATTAACAAGATTGATAAGATAGAAGAATTTAATGCTACACAAGTTAACTAGATTCTCTCACTCTCTCCATTCACACATGATCACACAAATAAGTATAACAAGCTAACCATACAATCACACAATTCAAACCACAGGAGACGAGGATTTTTAAGGTGGTTCGGGACCACGATGGGCTCCCTACGTCCACCCCTTACCAAACTGGTAAGGCTTTCTCCAGACGCTGCAAATGCAGTAAACACGGGGATTTCTCCCCACACACACGGGATAAAAACCCCAACATAAACACACTACAAAAGTAGCATACACACACGGGGATTTCTCTCCACACACACGAGGTAAAAACCCCAACACACACGCTGATATGCTCCGTACCAAACGACGCACAAGCGTCAACTCAAATCACTCGGAGAAACCATTCTCCGAACCCACACATAGAAAATCATGTATAGGTTTGTAACAAGCTAACAAATGAATGCTCTAAGCCCTAAACATGTGCTAAAGACTAAAACAAGAAAGATTCAATAAGCACAAGGCTCCCCCTTCAATTGAATCTCCGGCTCTTCTTGGTTTGATGTCGGATGATGGCGATTTCGACGTCCTCGCGTTCCTCTCTTTGAGATGCTTCTTTTCTTCTTCTACCACGAGCTCCAGATCTCCATGGAAGTAGATGAAAACCACCTTACAAGAGCTCCACCACGTTTTTCCCCCTTTTCTTCACCTACAAGAATGAACGAATGAACATTAGGGTTCATCCTCTCAAAAAATCGTAACTCTTATAAATGTAACTCAAGGGGTGGGGGAAAGACTCATAAAACCCTCCCAATATATGTTAAAAACACCCTAATAACATTAGAAACCATTGGGGGTAGTTTGGTAAAGTTTGATAAGGTTTACAATGAGTTTTAGGGGTTTACGGAACTCCCGTTCCAGAAGGGTCGACCCTTGGGGTCGACCCTCGGGCAACCAGAGGGCTGGCGGACCGAAAATAAAAAACCAACTCACAGGGGTCGACCCCTACAGACAGACAACAAAAAGCAACTTCTGTTCTACTGGGTCGACCCCTACAGGCAGACAACAAAAAACAGCTTCTGTTCTACCAGAAACTGTAAGGGTCGACCCCAATGGTCGACTCCTGCCAGAGAGGGTTACAAAAACCCTTCAAACCTCCAAGAATTCAAGGGAGAATAAATGATTAAGTATTACCATAATCCCATGATGATTAACCATGATTTTTTAACCTGAAACACATGATGAAACAAGAGATTAGTTGAGAATCAAATTCCTTGCATCAACCAATAACTCTTTGAACATGTTCACAATAAAATACATCATAAACACATTCAAATTTGTATTTGGCTTCTCTTATCAATCAACAAAATACATTCCACCAAATAACAAGATTTTGATATGATGAACATGACTCTCTCTCAAACAACCAACTATAATGACACTCGAGCTCAACCACAATCTCCTCCAATTCAAACACACAAGGTGGTTAGATATTACCATGATCCACTTGATATGGTAGAGTATGAAAACCATCCTTGGACCTGTAAAATCACAAGAGTATCAAGTTACCATATGTATGAAAGTTAAGAGCTCATAAACTAGATTCTTCCAAAAGAACCTCCATAACTTGTCAACCATCCAAATGCTCATTGCATAAATAAATGTTTCCATAAAGACATAAGTTACAAGCTTTGGCATTTGAAAAATTTTTAACCTTCCATTGCATCCAA
Source organism: Amorphophallus konjac (assembly GCA_022559845.1). Taxonomy (NCBI): domain Eukaryota; kingdom Viridiplantae; phylum Streptophyta; class Magnoliopsida; order Alismatales; family Araceae; genus Amorphophallus; species Amorphophallus konjac. Next base: position 184,178 of record JAHNEJ010003383.1, on the reverse strand, counting down.
GGCATATACAATGATATGGGCTCAATCATTCAAATAGCATTCTTGTTGATAAAAGTTAACATTCATGAAACATTATTTTCACGAGGAGCATTGTCTTCACATGCATCTCACACATCAGTAAATATCCAATCATGCAAACACATTTTCTCATGAATTCTCATTGAGTACAGGGCATGTGCTTTTTCAAGCATGTTTCACAAATTCATGCACACATTGAAATCACAATAACTCTATGAATGATATGTCACTATCATTCAAATAGAAAGGTGTGTTCAGTGAACACAATCTCCTTGATTGAGACCCAAATAAAGCCATCTTCAGAAAAGCCATCTTCATGCAGTTCTTTCACACAGTAAGTCATTAACTCAAGCTTTTAGTGCATAGTACATAAGACCAATCATTCATGCAATGCATGAGCAATATAGAACCAACTCTCATGAAGTCTTGTATGAATATTTCAAGCCCAAAAATCTTATGATGAAAACGCATGAAAATACCCAACCAAGACTTTGAAAAGATATTTGATGAAATGCATGAAATATAGAAGAGTCAATGCAATGCAATGAGTGAGTCAACTCCCTTTTTCAATAAGATCTTCATTGATGCACTCCTTTGAGTTCCAAACATGAATCATAGATTTTTATCCTGTAAATCAAAATATTCAAAGCATGAGATCCTTAAATACAAATCATTCATATGACTTTCAAATGTGAATAGAGTTGACTCCCTTTTAGAAGAAGGGTTTCATTGATGGACTCCTTTGGATTCCAAGTATGAGCCATGAATTTGTGTTCTTACAAACCAACATAAATATAACATTAGTTCCTTAAACACCAAGGGTTCACATGACTTTCAAGAGTGAACATTAACTCTATTTTTTAACTCATCAAATCAAGATATAAAATATGTTGCTCAATGAAACACATACACACACAAACACAATCGTTTTGATATCATTGAAACCAAACACGAACTAGGGGATACAACAACGGTAAACTAAATGAAACACCCTATGTCAGTTGTCGACTGTACTGGACTCTCTGGACTCTTACACTACGATCGTCTCAAATTCTCATGTATTTCCACAACCTCGCTCTGATACCATCTGTAACGACCCAGAATTCGGATACCGAGAGGAACCCAATACCATTCGGATTCTATGCCGCCACCTACGAGCCGAGAGGTTCGGAAGGGTTATTTGGGTGTTGTGGAGATGCATTGAAATTTAAAACAATTGTAGGAATTAAATTACAAATCAAAATAATCTAATAACAATAATAAAGTTAACATTTTACAATTAATTAATTTAACTACAGAGTCCAATCCATAAAGACAATCAACTACAAAGAGAGCATACACTACTCCGAGGGATACCTGGCACTTGCAAGCTAGCGACTAACAACCGTCTGAGTGCTTCATGAAGCTCAAGGAAGAGCACCACACCTAAAAAATAGGGAGTGAGCCCCATCTCATCGGCTCAGTAGGGGACCCGCAGATCCGCACCACAACAACAGAGAAAAGCAGTAACAATCCAATAATAGCAACAACAATAGCGCTAATAACAACGACAAAATAACAGCAGCGGCAGAGACAGTAAAAATAGTAGATGGCGGAACTATGGAGCCTCTATGCTACTCTGACTCTCGACAAGGAATCCACGACCTCTAGTCAGGACCGCCGACCCATGGCGAAACCACGGTCTCACTATATAGAGCAAACCCATGACAATGCTATCGCAACAATCCGTCCTCACTAACAGGACCACAGTCAAGGCCACGCGGTCATACGCACAACCTCCACCCTCGGGAGGACAACCTCAACACTGGTAAACCTCGACCTCGAACCAAAACAAGTAAGAAAACCATGCCCTCAACACGGGGCAGTCCCAGCCCGTCTGTCAGAAGGGCCATCAATAATGTTGTCGGTACCCCAACCTTACCGGCATAGGGTCCGCTACTCAACTATACACAAAAAGGTCAGATGCATCCACTGATATCTTATAATGCACCAAGGTCTGATATTCGCGCACACTGCCACACCCGATCTCGCGGGAGGAGCAGAGGAGACACACACACACCACACCTTGGGACTGGCTAGGATTCGTGCCTCTACGTCCAATAGCATGGCCATGTCCTGCAGCCTAACACGGGGTATGTGCCCCTGCATGCATCAGTGACGTACACTTGTACTAACCAAGGTACATACACTCAGGCGGTCTCGCCTCTGCACAAGGAGCGTCGTACATACTAGGCGATCTCGCTCGGTCTGACCATGATAGGCTACTAGGTTGTCCTCGCCTGGCCTGACACGAAATGCCCTCAAGGCAATGTAACAACAAAACACGATCTTTCGCGGTTTCGCGGGAATATACTGTCTAACAATATCATCTGCGGTCTCACGGGAATCTCGAGAATGTGCATACGCACGCATGTGAACCACCGTAAATGACGGCATGACATCATCGGTTACTGAGAAATCACCCATGGCCAGATGACGAAAAATAGTGGATGCCAGCCTACTGAACTCACACAAAGACCACCCACCGCGGTCACAGAACTCATGCGGATATAGCCCTCCGCAGTCAAAGAAATCATGCGCATATAGCTCACCATGGGCACACAAACCATTGGAAATAATCCCATATATACAACTGAGCTCACCGTAGGGAATCTATAAAACCTCGTGTGATGTAAATCCATTCTCAGGCGACCGCCGCCCTCATAGGGCCGAAGTGGCCCAATTTCTCTGGGTTTTCATGTATATAATATTAATTTTAATATTCTGGGGTGAAAATCTAAATTTTCAGGCCCAAGCGGCCCTTCTTGTTGTGGATCGGTCGACCTAGCACACGGGTTGGTCGACCAACCAGACCAATCAGTCGACCGATCTAGGGAACCAGTCGACAGAACCATCCCGGGCCCTAACTGCACAGGGTCAGTCGACCGATCTAGGGAACCAGTCGACCGAACCATCCCGGGCCCTAACTGCACAGGGTCAGTCGACCGAACCCTTGGGTCGGTCAACCTGTTGCCCAGGTTGGTCGACTGAAACCCTAGGTTGGTCGACCGAATCTACCTTGTGCGCCATGATGCACTCACTGCCAAGAACTAGTCAATCGATCCTTCTGATTGGTTGACCGATTCTGGTGACAGTTGAAAGGAAGACCCCTTAAGGGCCCCATTCCACGTCCAACTCACCCCACCGTGAGCGGAAAACATGGGAAATCGCTCCCCGACCATTGGCACACCTAATGGCACCCAAATAACCATAAATTGACCGCCAAAACGACAAAATCGTCGCACGCCCCGAAACATGGTATTATCTCATGCCACAAAAGAAACCCACTCATTCTCACTGGGAATTAGCCCTAAATAGTGAGAAAACATGCGGGAAGGTGAAAGGGTACGTCCCCATACCTTTTACGAAGAAAATGTATGATGCTGGGGTTGATCCATGCCAAAACCCCCAAGGTTTCCCATGAACATGCGACCAGTTCACCTCGCCACCGCCTCACGTTCCTTGCCTCGTGTACGTCGCAACCCACCCCACGTCGCTCGCCGTCTCCTCCTCGGTGTTCTCTGGCGGCCGTCCGAAGAATGCGGGAAGAGAGGGTGAGAATGAGAGAGGGCAAGGGGAGACACGGGAGAGGGGGAGAGTGAAATGGGGGAGAGGGGAGAGGGGAGAAGAGAGAACGAGGGAGTGAGAAAAGAGAGGGGGTGGGGGTTTAAATAATAAAAATATTATTTTTTATTTTTTTCTTCTCTTATTCACTGAAATTCCAAACGAAGTGGGAAAATTCTAAAATTTTGACCCGACGATCCTCAAAAAATGCACAACTCACCGGTCACACACGGAACCTGGGAACACTTTATTTTCTCTTATTTGAGGGACTCCAAGATTCAATATTCCCAAAATTCATTTTTATTTAGAAAACACATTCTAAAATCCACAGGAACACTCTAATACCCACAGATGAAAGATCTGAAAACTAGGGCATGACAGAATTGTATTACCCTGGACTGAAAAGGTGTGCTGTCAGCTCTTCTCGCAAGGCTTGGATATCGTCACTGTGAAATTCAATCCCACTTGGCTATCTATTTTCCTTGATAGGCACTCTATGTATATAGACAATACACCACATAGTAAGTGAACTGGGTGACTGAGAAGGAGATTCCTCATCAGTGATAAATTTTCGTGACTTCATGAAGCATATTGCATTGGAAGAAAAGCTACAGTCATGGAGACATGGACGATGGAGAATGGATGATCGCCCAAGGCACCAACATGGAAGATGAAACATGGACTGTGACATTTTGAGAGTTTTGAGACTTGGATGATGTTGTCGTCCAAGTCTCAAAGAGCCACGGTCAAAACATCGCATTACACTGGACTAACATAGTTTGCATTGTAATAAAGTGTTACGCACCGGAGTTAAACGAATTCCACATGATTGAAAGATTTTGTACTGGAATGAAACATGTTGCATTGTAATATATTACACATTGTCCTGTATTAAACAATCTCTTGTGTATGAATCAAATTACTTTTATGTGGTTGAAACATGCCTCTACGCCCAACTGCATGGCCATGTCCTGCAGCCAAACACGGGGTATGTGCCCCTGCATGCATCGACGATGTGCACATGTCCTAACCATGGTACACACACTCAGGCGGTCTCACCTCTACACAAGGAGCGTCGTACATACTAGGCGGTCTTGCTCGGTCCGACCACGATAGGCTACTAGGTTGTCCTCGCCTGGTCTGACACGAAATGCCCTCAAGGCAATGTAACAACAAAACATGATCTTCCGCGGTCTCGCGGGAATATACCATGTAACACTATCATCTGCGGTCTCACAGGAATCTTGAGAATGTGCATACACACGCATGTGAACCACCGTAAATGACGGCATGACATCATCGGCTACTGAGAAATCACCCACAGCCAGATGACGAAAAATAGTGGATGCTGGCCTATTGAACTGACACAAAGACCAGCCACCGCGCTCACGAAACTCACGTGGATATGGCCCTCCGTGGTCAAAGAAGTCATGCGGATATAGCTCACCATGGGCACACAAACCATTGGAAATAATCCCACATATACAACCGAGCTCACCGTAGGGAATCTATAAAATCGCGTGTGACGTAAATCCATTCTCGAACGACCGCCGCCCTCATAGGGTCGAAGTGGCCCAATTTCTCTGGGATTTCATGTATATAATATTAAATTTTATATTATGGGGTGAAAATTTAAATTTCCAGGCCCAAGCTGCCCTTCTTGTAGTGGATCGGTCGACCTATCACATGGGTTGGTCGACCAACCAGACCAATCAGTCGATCGATCTAGGCAATCGATTGACCGAAACATCTAGGGCCCTAATTGCACAGGGTCGGTCGACCGGTTGCCCAGGTTGGTCGACCGAAACCCTAGGTTGGTCGACCGAATCTGCCATGTGCGCCCTACTGCACTCACTGCCAAGAACCGGTCGATTGATCCTTCTAATTGGTTGACCGATTCTGGTGACAGCCGAAAGGAAGACCCTTTAAGGGCCCCATTCCACATCTAACTCGCCCCACCGTGAGCGAAAAACATGGGAAATCGCTCCACGACCCTTGGCACACCTAATGGCACCCAAATAACCATAAATTGACCGCCGAAACGACAAAATTGCCGCATGCCCCGAAACGTGGTATTATCCCGCCACACAAAAGAAACCCACTCATTGTCACTGGGAATCATCCCTAAATGGCAAGAAAACATGCGGGAAGGTGAAAGGGTCTCTCCCCCTACCTTTTCTGAAGAAACCATACGAAGCCGGGGTCGATCCATGCCAAAAACCCCAAGGTTTCCCCCGAACATGCGACCGGTTCACCTCACCACCGCCTCACGTTCCTCGCCTCGTGTACGCCACAACCCACCCCACGTCGCTCGCCGTCTCCTCCTCGGCGTTCTCCGGCGGCCGTCCGAAGAATGGGGGAAGAGAGGGTGAGAATGAGAGAGGGCAAGAGGAGACACGGGAGGGGGGGAGACTGAAATGGGGGAGTGGGGAGAAGAGAGAACGAGGGAGTGAGAAAAGAGAGGGGTGTGGGGGTTTAAATAACAAAAATATTATTATTTTATTTTTTCTTCTCTTATTCAGTGAAAATCTAAACGAAGTGGAAAAATTCTCAAATTTTGACCCGACGATCCTCAAAAAATTCACTACTCACCGGTCACACACGAAACCTGGGAACATTTTTGATGGGAATCGACGCCGAGCATGTACATTTTATTTTGCATTTGTGTCCTTTAGTTTATTTTTATATCCATGGGAAAGTATAAGCGCAATTGTACGGCTTTGTAAGCCAATGCGTCATTCCCTTGGATTGTGTGGGTTTTTGTGCAAATGTGTAGTAGGTCCAGTTAGGGGGCCCCCTCCCCTTCCCCATTGGTCCATCTCATCCATGTGGGGCTGGTCAACCATCCTAGGTGGCCATCTAGAAGGTTTGAATGTTAATTGACCACATGGGAGACAAAGGGGTTAAAATTTCAAAGGTAGGCCACCTACCTTACCTACCTAGTCAAAGGAGTGCCCCATCCATATGTAATTTATTTATTTTAAGTTTTGACCACATGGGGGATGAAAATGACATATTTCCCACGAAATTATCAGCCCCCCCACCCCTTGCTATTTTCTATATAAGCCTATGTATAGTGTCATTAGAGATTAATGAAGAAATGAAGAAAAAATTTGTAAAATTGGCTTGAGCCATTGAAGGGTGTGCCCTTGTTCCTCTCTCCCCCTGGTGTTCTTCTCCTCAAACCTCAAGTTCTAGAGTGATTCTATCTTCTATCATCTCCTCTCAACCTTCGGTGATCGTTTGTGCCGCCACCGCCGCCGTTCGTGCCGCCTTCGAGCCGCCACGGGATCATCTTCGGTTTTCTGTCCTGCTGGATAGAGGTATGGTTTGTGAATTCCTGAAGCCAGTCACGAGTTCTGATCGACTTGAAATTTTGAGGGTTGGTTCCTATCTTCTATCCCTTTCTCCACAAAAAAATCCATAAGCCACCGTTTCATATTTTCCCCATTTCGTTCAACTCTCAATCTCAGATCTGTTCTGTCACTATCTACAGTGACAGTAGCCCTGAGTTCTCCTCCTTCGACCACCCTTTTGATTTTCTTTAGACCTCCCAATTTACCTGTGTGTTCTGTCCATCGTCCCCTACCACCATAATTTTTCTTAAATTTTTATCATCCTTCTACCTATTTTTCAAAATTCATGTTCTACCGGAGCTACAGTACTTTCAACCAGATCCCAGATCTGACCTTTGTCCACTGAACAAATCACAGAAACTCATAGACACATCCAAACATGTCCAAACCAATTTTTCCATCTTCCCATCTCAATTTCTAACAACTTTGATGAAGAACACATCTTCGAATTCGGACATGCACATCACGGTCAAAGGTAATCAACAGTCAAGTCCTCTGCAGGCCTGAGTCTTTGGTTACTGTACAACAGGAGATTGAAAATTCCATAAGTCAAGATCCGAGCAGATCCAGGCCAGATCTTTGGGCCTAGGTTGAATAACTTCAAGCTAGCTTTCCAACGGCGCTAGTCTCGTGTCGATCCGACATCGGGGCTGATCGCAGCGTCCATTCTCGCCGGAGCGCGCGCTGCAAAACAGCAACCACCAGTCCGTGGACAGTAAACCCGACGGGTGCCGATCGGAGCCGCCCGACCTCCGGGCGACGTTCCAGCGTGCTGCCAGTCCGGGGATCGCTTCCACCAGTGTCCCCACCACAGTGGTGACACCGGGTCCCACACGGTCCCTCCGGACAGCACGTGGGCCCCACCGTCACGTGTTCGGGTGTTGCCGAATCAACGCCAGAAGCCGCCCGTCAACCCGAATTCGGTCGTCCCGGACCCCATTGTGTAGCCCTTTACCTCCCTGCGTGGAGTGGGCAGCGAGTTGCATTTCTGTAATATCCGTGTATAATTGTTCCGGGAGTACGACTTCGGCCGGGTCCGTCTTCCCCACGTCGAGCGCGTGGAGGTATTGTCTTCGCTCCTACACTTGGTATTTCGCTTATTTCATATATGCTTGTTTATGCCGCTGCTAGAGAGCATGTGTAGGGATATCTAGCTCGATATATTTTCATATCACCGCTGCTGCGAGAGAGAGTGAAGCCGTCCCGTGACCCGATCCGGGCACGAAAGTGCGAGCCGACCACCCTAGCTCTTGCCGGTTTCTCAACCTTGCACGTCCGACGCTTCCCTCATCAAGGGACGATCGCGAGCTTGTCGTGTCCGTGTCTCGTCCCGCATCAATTTGGTATCAGAGCGAGTTTGAGTCTAGGGTGTCAAAAAAACAAAAAGAGTGTCATTTATGTCTAGTCATTATTCATTGTCTACGTCGAGTCTAAGATCATCATATTTTTAAAACAACAAAAAAGAGTCGTTTTGGGTCGCATACATCCCTTTACTCGGTATATCAAAAGGTGTTGTCCGAACGTTAGGCCACGCCTATCGGGAAGGCCGCACACTTGTGCGAGTGATCTTCGGATCGGTTATCTCCGCCACGTACCGAGTCTTGGTTTACGTCTAGGGTCCTTAGTGTGCATGCATTCCAAACTTGCATAGTCGGTCTAGTGTCTTGTCACCGTGTGTATGCATGTCCATGTCCACTACCCATGGCCGATCCCCAAGACCATACGTCCGAGTGGTCAACTTTTGTGGCCAAAATGAATGTCCTTATGGACCGAGCCTTTGGTTTTGCCCCTCTCATTATGAAAGCCGCTCTACCCAACGGGTCCACAACGGAACTCCATTTCACCGATAGGGAGTCGGATAATTGGGTTTCTCATGACATCGTGGAGTCTCTCTCTAAGACAGGCGAGATTGTCCGCGATGGTGATTTTGCTTGTGTTGAGTTCTATAAGAGGATCGGCTCTGTTCTCTACACCGATGGTGCATGGTGCAGGATCGGCACACTTGCTGGTTCATGCATCATTTTAGGGAAAAAGTGGTTAGGAGAGAGAAGGGCCAATCTTGACTGGGACAAGAGGACTTGCACCTTATGCCCACCATACCTACCCGGTAAGATCACCCTTAGGGACCCCGTATGTCCAGCCACCCAGCCCCAGCGGCCCACTCCACCTTCGGATTCGCGCTTGGAGCCACCTCATCCCGAGCCACCCGTATTTCTAACGGGTACATTATACATAGCCGAGCCGCTTCTTAGTTGGCTCAAGGATGACTTGGTCCCACTCCCTTACCCGTCTATGGACCCTACCCTACCTTTGGTGTCCATCAACTCCTATCATACAACTTTTCGGTCTAGTCACTATGTCGATACTTTGGATGACCTTATTATGGGATTAGATTCACAATGGGAGTTGACGCATCTTTTGGCTCGAGGCTTTGACCAACCCGCTAGTCTTAGCTTCACCCATCCGGTCTTAGGATCCATTACCTCCGTGTGCACCGTGGGGTGTGTCACCACGGAGATTCTTCTACTCCTCCCGATGCCGGCCGAGTCCGACTTCATTTCCTTTTGCCCGAGGGAGGAAGTTTATTTTCTTCACATGACCATTGTCCCGTTCACTATGACGGATGAAGGTGAGCATTCACACCTTCAAGAATTATACGATTGGGACCGTGTCATGGAGGAACCCATCTCCCGGAGTCATACCTTCTTTGACCCTTTTGACCCCTCCACTAGTGAAGCTCCCGAGCTATCACATTCCCTCCACCTCTTCCAAGGAGTTCACTATTCCACCCATACCCCTCGGTCTAGTCGGCAAGCCGTCTCTACATCTAGGGATGATGACGAAGGTAGTTTTGGATCTCCTAGCCCTTCTTCACCCAAATCCCATCGGTCACCAATGCATGAGTGGTACATCTTAGGGTGTCTAGGAGTCCTCCCTTCCATCAACCATCGTGTACATCTAGTATATGCATGGCACATATTCGGGTGTCCTGGTCCGCCGTCACCCATGTACGGGTCGGACTAACAGTGTGCTTTTTCTTTGTGTGATTTGTTTTGAGTGATCTGTTTGCATGGTTTGTATGTCGTTTATTTATCTGCATGCGTCTTGTGCAAGCTCGTTGTCGTTCTCTTATGAGTAAGAGGCGAGTGGACTCACTTGATGAGTATGGGATCGGTTCCACATCTATACCCAGATCAGTCACTTATAGGGACTCAGCGGTGAATCCTACTGAGTCTTCGAGCTGCTTCCTTCCCTTTGAGAGTGCCCCACCCGGAGTGTCCACCTCTAGCGTATGGCAGCTTGCGCATATCGAGTATATATGGAATGAGCAGGTGACGATCACTTGGAGTGGAGCGTACCCGCGTTACTTGGCACGGTGACGGATCCGCCGGAGTATTCGAGCATCCTTACCCCTACTCGACGGGGTCGAGTTCCTCCCACCCGGGGAGAGTTGATGGGAATCGACGCCGAGCATGTACATTTTATTTTGCATTTGCGTCCTTTAGTTTATTTTTATATCCATGGGAAAGTATAAGCGCAATTGTACGGCTTTGTAAGCCAATGCGTCATTCCCTTGGATTGTGTGGGTTTTTATGCAAATATATAGTAGGTCCAGTTAGGGGGCCCCCTCCCCTTCCCCATTGGTCCACCTCATCCATGTGGGGCTGGTCAACCATCATAGGTGGCCATCTAGAAGGTTTGAATGCTAATTGACCACATGGGAGACAAAGGGGTTAAAATTTCAAAGGTAGGCCACCTACCTTACCTACCTAGTCAAAGGAGTGCCCCATTGGTGCGGACACCCGAGTAGCTGATCGGCACGATACGCTGAGCCACCGGTACCGCACGCGGAGCACGACACGAGCCACCTCAGCGTCCATCTGGCTCGGAGACAGCCTGGAGACTCCGCCTTGAGCCTCCCCATTTATTATATTTAGTTAGACTTTATGTGTGTTTAATTTGTGTTTATTTCGTTGCATTCGGTTTGCCATTTTGATTGTAATAGGGGCTTAGGTGTAATTCGGACCCCGTGGGCCCCACCCCATTGGGCCACCTCAGGCTAGGGTCCCACGTGGGGTCAGTCAACATGCCACATGGGGCATCTAGAAGTTTGAATGGTCAATTGTCCACATGGGGGACAAGGGACCAAAATAGTCAACATTTCCAACCAACACCCACCTACCATGTCAAGCTTGTTCCCCCCCTAGTCAATAGGCTGTCCCCCCCTTATTTTTTTAATTGTATTTTTGTGGAATGGTCACAAGCCATCCCAACCCTCCATCTCACACCCCTAGATCCAACGGTGGAGGATGGATTAGATGGGTGACCTATATATGCTTGTAATTTTCAATTTTGAAGAATTAATGCATTTGAATTGGAAGAAAATCCCTTGAGCAAGGCTTAGGCCGCCCCTCCCTCTCCCCTTGAAGCTGTGAAGGCTTCCTTCTGGTGGTGAGACTCCACCCTATCAGTTCCGGTCGCCGCCGCCGCCGCCACGAGCCGTCACCGCACCGCCATCGTCTTCATCGGAGTTCTGCCCGCACAGTACCACAACAACTTCCACGAAATTCCCAACTCATCCAAGAGCTCTGATCCACCTGAGAATTTTACTGGAGGTTCCATAGGTGTCAAGGATGTCCCAAAAAAATTGGTTTGTCATTCAGATCCCGTTTCATAATTTTTGATTTTCGTTCCCTCTTTCATTCTAGTTCTGCCAAAGTTCTGTCCAGGTTCCCATCCGCCAGGAGTTTCAAGTCTTAGGTCCACTTTTTTAATTTTCTTTGGTTCATACAATTTTACTAGGTGTTCCTTGCATCCACCCCTTCATTCACAATTTTTATCAATTTTTGGTTCATCCATTTCATATTTTCTAAAAATCGTTCTCAGTCCCAGCTACAGTTTTGTCCACCTATTCCCAGATCCGACCACCAGTCACTCCACAAATCATATCAAATCGCCACCACCTCCAAATCCAATTCCAAAAATTTTCCCCGTTTCATGGTTTGATTTCCTACAAGTTTTAAGAAGAGCTTAAGATCTGAATCAGAGGTTTACTAGGCGGTCAATGGTGGTTCTCAGACAAGTACCCTGTAAATCTGAGGTTTCGGTTACTGTACAATAGGGGCTTGTAAATTCATTAAAGTTCTGATCCGTCCAGATCCAGCATATCTCTCTGGGTCTAGATTGAAGCATTTGAAGAGAGCTTTCCAACGATAGCTTATGCGTCCCGATCCGACGTCGGGATTGATCACAGCGGCCGTTTTCACCGGAGCGCGCGCCTGAAAACAGCAACTAAAAATCCGTGGGCAGCATTCCAAAAGCTTGGAGATCGGAGTTGTTCGGCCACCGATCGGTGTTCCCGGCCGACCGCCTTCCGTGGAGGCGCACCACCAGGGGTCCCCACCACAGTGGGACCCACTCCTACAGATCCGGAGGCCAGCGCCACCCGTGGGCCCCACGGGCCCGCAGAACCCACCGTTCAGAAAGCACGAAAACGCGGAGTTCGGCACCATCGGGCGACATCAAGATGCTGCCCGTCAACCCAATTTGCGTGATTCCCGGGCCCCGCATGTGACCTTTTACCTCCCTGCGTGGAGTGGGTCAAATTATTGTATTTCTGTAAAATTGTGTTAACCGGGAGTCCGCGATTGGCCGGGGTTGTCTTCGCCACGCCGGGTGCGTGGAGGTAAAGTCTTAACTTCTTGGCGTTCATTTGCTTAGCAAGTATACGGTCTTCTGCCGCTGCCGAGAGTGTAGGTACTAGCCCGTGTGTCCATGTCACCACTGTGAGAGTGAGTGTGACCCGTCCCGTGACTCGATCCGAGTCCGGAAGTTGAGTCGGACTACCCTTGACCTCCGCCGGTTCCTTAACCGCGCACGGTCCGCGCTTTCCCTCGCTTGGGACGACGAGTGAGCTTCCACTTCTGTTAACGACGTTTTGCCACTAGGAGCTCGTAGTGTCGGGCTTAGTGTCTCCCTGGTGTGTGCTGCTGGTCGCAACTTCATCTAGAGTCTGAGGGTGGCACCTAATAGTGTCGTCTCCCGTGTCCGTCCCGCATCAGTTTGGTATCAGAGCAGTCGAGTCTAGGGTAGTCGTTGCATAAGTCTTACATAGTCTATGGTTACCCCACATACACCTTCACTCGGTATATCCAAAGGTGTTGTCCGACCGTTAGGTTACACCTATCGGGAAGACCGCACACTTGTGCGAGTGACCTTCGGGTCAATTATCTCCACCGCGTACCGAGTCTTGGTCATGTCTAGGGTGTAGTCGAGTCTCATTCTTTTCAAAACAAAAAAAAAGTGTTTTAAATTGTATTCTTTTCAAAATACCAAAAAAAAGTGTTTTCAAATTGCATTTAGGTCTAAGTGCATCATCTAGTGTGTGTTTACATTAGTCGGTTTGTCTTGTCCCTTTGTGTCGGCATGTCCATCGTATAGTCTCTAATTTCCCATGGATTCCTCATCACCCGGGCAATATGGCCGTTGGTCCACCCATGGGCTTGGCAACCATCCCCTCCTCTTCCGTAGGCCCGAAGCCTCGGACTTTTATGGCTCCAATGACCCAGGCGACTACCTCAAGTGGGAAGCCGCCATGGACACATACTTTGATTGTTATACTATGCCCGAGGCAATGCAATTCTCTTTCGCCAAAGAGCGGCTTCTTCATGAGGCTGTCGAAAAGTGGGATTACATCGAAAGAATGAGGGAGGTTAAGGGGCAATGGTCCATCGAGTCATGGTGGGACATGAAGAGAGAGCTTAGGAAGGTCTACGTGCCCAAACCGGTCACCTCCAATCGGCCCCACCCAATCACTTCCAACCAAGTGGGACCTAGTCGGAGGGAAAGAGCCCCACGCGTAGATGAACCAAGACCCAATCCTAGGACGATTGACTACAGGCGAGTCCCCCGCAATACCCCTACTGCAAATCCCACCATTGCCGAACTCTTCCAAATCTTTGCGGATAGATTGGATAAGAGGTGTGATTACATCGAGTCCCTGATTCCCCCTTGCCAACCACCTGGCCGGGATGGAACCAAGCACGAGCCTAAGGAGGGAGTAATTGGTAGTCCCAACCCAGTACCATCTAGGGTTCCACCCCAAGGTCCTCTCCCCATCATGGTGGGTCCTCTTCTCCCACCCACGAGAGCCCCATTGCCTACACCCCCTGTCCATCAGGAGGATAAGGGTAAGGACCCACTTATCAGGGAGCATGGTGGGTCACGACAGCAGTGTTATCGCTGCCAGGGGTTCGGCCACTATGCCGGACAGTGTCCCACTCGGACATCTCTAGCCCTAAGGGACAAAAAGGGTGGAGAAGCCCACCTCTCCGATATTTATTCTAAGCCACCTCAGCTTGAGCCACCCGTGTTTCTAACGCGTATGCTTTACATAGCCGAGCCACTACTTAGTTGGCTCAAGGATGGCTTGGTCCCACTTCCCTTCCCATCTATGGACCCTATCCTACCTCTGGTGCCAATCAATTCATTTCACACCACTTTCCGGTCTAGTCACTACGTGGATACATTGGATGACCTTCTTAAAGGGTTAGACCGGCAATTGATATTTACGCACTTGTTGGCTCCAAGCTTCAACCAACCCACAGGTCGTAGTTTCACACATCCCGCTTTAGGGTCCATCACCTCCGTGTACACCGTGGGCCATGTTACCACGGAGGTTCTTCTACTCCTCCCTATGCCGACCGAGCCCGACTTCATTCCCATTTGCCCAAGGGAGGAATCTTACTTTCTACCTATGACTGTCGTCCCATCTCTCGCAATGAATGAAGGTGATCATTTACACCTCCAAGATTTCCAAATGTGGGACAGTGATTTGTGGAAGCCTAGTCCGAGGGGTCATACCTTCTTTGATCCCTTCGACCCATTCTCTTATGGACTCCGTGACCCACCATATTTACACCACCTTTTCGAGAGAGTCCACCATCATACCCCCACCGTCTCATCTCCCTTCACGGATGAAGGTGACCATCAACACCTTCTAGAATTTCACACATGGGACCTTGAAATGAGGGAATCCATATCGAGGGGTCAAACATTCTTTGATCCCTTCGATCCCTTTCTTCATGGGCCCTTTGGCCCACAACCTCCATTCCACCTCTTTAAGGAAGTCCACTATCACACCCCTCCTACTCGGGCCTGGCAACCTTTACATGGCAATAGGTCCGAACCATCATTTGGGGGTAATGAGGACTTTGGTTTCCCCGGGCCACCTCAACCACCCAAGCCTCCCGGACTTCCCACATCCAAACCCCATGTCCATGGTTGGTGCATCGTAGGATGTCTAGGAGTCCACCATGACATTAACCTCCGGTTATGTCAAATGCATGCATGGCACACATTCGGATGTCCTGGACCACCTTACATATGATTGGGTTTTACTAACTGTAGGGTTGTTTAGGGTCGTGTGTGCATCCGTGTGTTTCTTTTCTTTTGGTAAGCATGTTAGGTCGTGTGTGCATCTTGTGTTTCTTTTCTTTTGCTAAACATGTTAGGAGTCTGCATGACGATGTCCGTCGTCACAGTTGAGGCCAGCAATGCACGGTACAAGGAGTTAGCCGATGTCCATCGACACCACCGAGAGTTCCAAGAGGGTGAATATGTCATGATCAGGGTAAGACCTGAACGGTTTCCCTCTGGAACCGTTAAGAAGTTGCAAGCTCGTGGAGCCGGTCCCTTTAGAGTGTTGAAACGCGTTGCATCCAATGCGTATGTTGTGGACCTGCCCGAGGAATATGGTATAAGCTCTACCTTCAATGTATCGGATCTTGTTGCATATAGGGACCCAGCGGTGATCCCTAGTGAGCCTTTTGAGCCATGTCCTCCCCTTGAGAGTGATCCCACACCTGAGTGTCCACTTCCACCTCCAGCCCCTTTTTCACGGCAGCGTGAGCATATAGATCGTATACTGGACGAGCAAGTGACAGTTACCAGGAGTGGATCTTACCCGCGCTACCTAGTGCGATGGAGAGGACGGCCCGCTACTGAGGACACATGGATCACACATGGCGAGTTGCAGCGGATTGATCCAGACCTTTTGGAGCGATACAGGAGCGATGCAGACCCTTACTCGATAGGGTCGAGTTTCTCCCACCCGGGGAGAATTGGTGCGGACACCCGAGTAGCTGATCGGCACGATACGCCGAGCCACCGGTACCGCATGCGGAGCACGACACGAGCCACCTCAGCGTCCATCTGGCTCGGAGACAGCCTGGAGACTCCGCCTTGAGCCTCCCCATTTATTATATTTAGTTAGACTTTATGTGTGTTTAATTTGTGTTTATTTCGTTGCATTCGGTTTGCCATTTTGATTGTAATAGGGGCTTAGGTGTAATTCGGACCCCGTGGGCCCCACGGGCCCCCCAGGCCCCACCCCATTGGGCCACCTCAGGCTAGGG
This sequence comes from Amorphophallus konjac, assembly GCA_022559845.1. Classification (NCBI taxonomy): domain Eukaryota; kingdom Viridiplantae; phylum Streptophyta; class Magnoliopsida; order Alismatales; family Araceae; genus Amorphophallus; species Amorphophallus konjac. The sequence continues at coordinate 167,785 of JAHNEJ010003383.1, read as the reverse complement.
TCCCACGTGGGGTCAGTCAACATGCCACATGGGGCATCTAGAAGTTTGAATGGTCAATTGTCCACATGGGGGACAAGGGACCAAAATAGTCAACATTTCCAACCAACACCCACCTACCATGTCAAGCTTGTTCCCCCCCTAGTCAATAGGCTGTCCCCCCCTTATTTTTTTAATTGTATTTTTATGGAATGGTCACAAGCCATCCCAACCCTCCATCTCACACCCCTAGATCCAACGGTGGAGGATGGATTAGATGGGTGACCTATATATGCTTGTAATTTTCAATTTTGAAGAATTAATGCATTTGAATTGGAAGAAAATCCCTTGAGCAAGGCTTAGGCCGCCCCTCCCTCTCCCCTTGAAGCTGTGAAGGCTTCCTTCTGGTGGTGAGACTCCACCCTATCAGTTCCGGTCGCCGCCGCCGCCGCCACGAGCCGTGACCGCACCGCCATCGTCTTCATCGGAGTTCTGCCATCGCAGTACCACAGCAACTTCCACGAAATTCCCAACTCATCCAAGAGCTCTGATCGACCTGGGGATTTTACTGGAGGTTCCATAGGTGTCAAGGATGTCCCAAAAAAATTTATTTGTCATTCAGATCCCGTTTCATAATTTTTGATTTTCGTTCCCTCTTTCATTCTAGTTCTGCCAAAGTTCTGTCCAGGTTCCCATCCGCCAGGAGTTTCAAGTCTTAGGTCCACTTTTTGATTTTCTTTGATTCGCACAATTTTACTAGGTGTTCCTTGCATCCACCCCTTCATTCAAAATTTTTATCAATTTTTAGTTCATCCATTTCATATTTTCTAAAAATCGTTCTCAGTCCCAGCTACAGTTCTGTCCACCTGTTCCCAGATCCGACCACCAGTCACTCCACAAATCATATCAAATCGCCACCACCTCTAAATCCAATTCCAAAAATTTTCCCCGTTTCATGGTTTGATGTCCTACAACTTTTAAGAATAGCTCAAGATCTGAATCAGAGGTTTACTAGGCGGTCAATGGTGGTTCTCAGACAAGTACCCTGTAAATCTGAGGTTTCGGTTACTGTACAACAGGGGCTTGTAAATTCATTAAAGTTCTGATCCGACCAGATCCAGCATATCTCTCTGGGTCTAGATTGAAGAATTTGAAGAGAGCTTTCCAACGATAGCTTATGCGTCCCGATCCGACGTCGGGATTGATCACAGCGACCGTTTTCACCGGAGCGCGCGCCTGAAAACAGCAACTAAAAATCCGTGGGCAGCATTCCAAAAGCTTGGAGATCGGAGTTGTTCGGCCACCGGTCGGTGTTCCCGGCCGACCGCCTTCCGTGGAGGCGCACCACCAGGGGTCCCCACCATAGTGGGACCCACTCCTACAGATCCGGAGGCCAGCGCCACCCGTGGGCCCCACGGGCCCGCAGAACCCACCGTTCAGAAAGCACGAAAACGCGGAGTTCGGCACCATCGGGCGACATCAAGATGCTGCCCGTCAACCCAATTTGCGTGATTCCTGGGCCCCGCATGTGACCTTTTACCTCCCTGCGTGGAGTGGGTCAAATTATTGTATTTCTGTAAAATTGTGTTAACCGGGAGTCCGCGATTGGCCGGGGTTGTCTTCGCCACGCCGGGTGCGTGGAGGTAAAGTCTTAACTTCTTGGCGTTCATTTGCTTAGCTAGTATACGGTCTTCTGCCGCTGCCGAGAGTGTAGGTACTAGCCCGTGTGTCCATGTCACCGCTGTGAGAGTGAGTGTGACCCGTCCCGTGACTCGATCCGAGTCCGGAAGTTGAGTCGGACTACCCTTGACCTCCGACGGTTCCTTAACCGCGCACGGTCCGCGCTTTCCCTCGCTTGGGACGACGAGTGAGCTTCCACTTCTGTTAACGACGTTTTGCCACTAGGAGCTCGTAGTGTCGGGCTTAGTGTCTCCCTGGTGTGTGCTGCTGGTCGCATCTTCATCTAGAGTCTGAGGGTGGCACCTAATAGTGTCGTCTCCCGTGTCCGTCCTACATCACCCATCCATATGTAATTTATTTATTTTGAGTTTTGACCACATGGGGGATGAAAATGACATATTTCCCACGAAATTATCAGCCCCCCCACCCCTTGCTATTTTCTATATAAGCCTATGTATAGTGTCATTAGAGATTAATGAAGAAATGAAGAAGAAAATTGTAAAATTGGCTTGAGCCATTGAAGGGTGTGCCCTTGTTCCTCTCTCCCCCGGGTGTTCTTCTCCTCAAACCTCAAGTTCTAGAGTGATTCTATCTTATATCATCTCCTCTCAACCTTCGGTGATCGTTTGTGCCGCCACCGCCGCCGTTCGTGCCGCCTTCGAGCCGCCACGGGATCATCTTCGGTTTTCTGTCCTGCTGGACAGAGGTGTGGTTTGTGAGTTCCAGAAGCCAGCCACGAGTTCTGATCGACTTACAATTTTGAGGGTTGGTTCCTATCTTCTATCCCTTTCTCCACAAAAAAATCCAGGTTCAAAAGCCACCGTTTCATATTTTCCCCATTTCGTTCAACTCTCAATCTCATATCTGTTCTGTCACTATCTACAGTGACAGTAGCCCTGAGTTCCCCTCCTTCGACCACCCTTTTGATTTTCTTTAGACCTTCCAATTTACTTGTGTGTTCAGTCCATCGTCCCCTACCATCACAATTTTTATTAAATTTTTATCATCCTTCTACCTATTTTTAATAATTCATGTTCTACCAGAGCTACAGTACTTTCAGTCAGATCCCAGATCCGACCTTCGTCTAGTAAACAAATAACATAAAATCATAGACACATCCAAACGTGTCCAAACCAATTTTGCTATCTTCCCAACTCCATTTCCAACAACTTCTCTGAAGAACACAACCGAAGCTTCGGACGTCTACCTCACGGTCAAAGGCAATCCATAGTCAAGTTCTCTGCAGGTCTGAGTCTTCAGTTACTATACAACAGGAGATTGAAAATTCCATAAGTCAAGATCCGAGCAGATACAGGTCAGATCTTTGGGCTTAGGTTGAATAACTTCAAGCTAGCTTTCCAACGGCGCCAGTCTCGTGTCGATCCGACATCGGGGCTGATCGCAGCGTCCATTCTCGCCGGAGCGCGCGCTACAAAACAGCAACCACCAGTCCGTGGACAGCAAACCCGACGGGTGCCGATCGGAGCCGCCCGACCTCCGGGTGACGTTCCAGCGTGCCGCCAGTCCGGGGATCGCTTCCACCAGTGTCCCCACCACAGTGGTGACACCGGGTCCCACACGGTCCCTCCGGACAGCACGTGGGCCCCACCGTCACGTGTTCGGGTGTTGCCGAATCAACGCCAGAAGCCGCCCGTCAACCCGAATTCGGTCGTCCCGGACCCCATTGTGTAGCCCTTTACCTCCCTCCGTGGAGTGGGCAGCGAGTTGCATTTCTGTAATATCCGTGTATAATTGTTCCGGGAGTACGACTTCGGCCGGGTCCGTCTTCCCCACGTCGAGCGCGTGGAGGTATCGTCTTCGCTCCTACACTTGGTATTTCGCTTATTTCATATATGCTTGTTTATGCCGCTGCTAGAGAGCATGTGTAGGGATATCTACCTCGATATATTTTCATATCACCGCTGCTGCGAGAGAGAGTGAAGCCGTCCCGTGACCCGATCCGGGCACGAAAGTGCGAGCCGACCACCCTAGCTCTTGCCGGTTTCTCAACCGTGCACGTCCGACGCTTCCCTCATCAAGGGACGATCGCGAGCTTGTCGTGTCCGTGTCTCGTCCCGCATCAATTTTATTTTCTCTTATTTGAGGGACTCGAATATCCAATATTTCCAAAATTCATTTTAAATTAGAAAACACATTCTAAAATCCGCGGAAATACTACAATACCCACATATGCAAGATCCGAAAACTAGGGCATGATAGAATTGTATTACCCTGGACTGAAAAAGTGTACTGTCAGCTCTCCTCGCATGGCTTGGATATCGTCACTGTGAATTTCAATCCCACTTGGCCATCCTTTGATAGGCACTCTATGTATATAGACAATACACCACATAGTAAGTGAACTGGGTGACTGAGAAGGAGATTCCTCATCAGTGATAACTTTTCATGACTTTGTGAAGCATATTGCATTGGAAGAAAAGCTTCAGTCATGGAGACATGGATGATCGCCCAAGGCACCAACATGGAAGATGAAACATGGACTGTGACATTTTGAGAGTTTGGAGACTTGGATGATGTTGTCGTCCAAGTCTCAAAGAGCCACGGTCAAAACATCGCATTACACTGGACTAACATAGTTTGCATTGTAATAAAGTGTTACACACCGGAGTTAAACGAATTCCACATGATTGAAAGATTTTATACTAGAATGAAACATGTTGCATTGTAATATATTACACATTGTTCTGTATTAAACAATCTCTTGTGTACGAATCAAATTACTTCTATGTGGTTGAAACATGCCTCTGTGCCCAACAGCTGGCCATGTCTTGCAGCCTCACATGGGGTATGCGCCCCTGCATGCATCAGCGACGAGCACTTGCCAAACCAAGGTACACGCACTCAGGCGGTCTCGCCTCTGCAAAAGTAGTGTCGTACATACTAGGCGGTCTCGCTCGGTCCGACCACGATAGGCTACTAGGCTATCCTCGCCTAGTCTGACACAAAATGCCCTCAAGGCAATGTAACAACAAAACACGATCTTCCGCGGTCTTGCGGGAAGATATCGTGTAACACTATCATCTTCGGTCTCACGGGAATCTTGAGAATGTGCATTGTGCGCATGTGATCCATCATAAATGACGGCATGACATCATCGATTATTGAGAAATCACCCACAGCCAGATGACAAAAAATAGTGGATGCCGACCTACTGAACTCACACAAAGACCAGCCACCGTGGTCACAGAACTTACGTGGATATGGCCCTCCACTGTCAAAGAACTCATGCGTATATAGCTCCCCTTGGGCACACAAACCACTAGAAATAATCCCACATATACAATCGAGCTCACCGTAGGGAATCTATAAAACCTCGTGTGAGGTAAATCCATTCTCGGGCGACCACAGCCCTCATAGGGCCGAAGTGGCCCAATTTCTCTGGGTTTTCGTGTATATAATATTAAATTTTATATTACGGGGTGAAACTTTAAATTTCCAGGCCCAAGCTGCCCTTCTTGTAGTGGATCGGTCGACTATCACACGGGTCGGTTGACCAACCAGACCAATCAGTCGACTGATCTAGGGAATCGATCGACCGAACCATCAAGGGCCCTTACTGCACAAGGTTGGTGGACCGAACACTGGGGTCGGTCGATCGGTTGCCTAGGTTGGTCGACCAAAACCCTAGGTTGGTCGACCGAATCTGTCCTGTGCGCCCTGCTGCACTCACTGCCAAGAACTGATCGATCGATCCTTCTGATTGGTTGACCGATTCTGGTGACAGCCGAAAGGAAGACCCTTTAAGGCCACCATTCCACGTCCAACTCGCTCCACCATGAGTGGAAAACATAGGAAATCGCTCCCCGACCCTTGGTACACCTAATGACACCCAAATAACCATAAATTGACCGCTGAAATAGCAAAATCGTCGCACGCCCCGAAACGTGGTATTATCCCACGACACAAATAAACCTACTCATTCTCACTGGGAATCAGCCCTAAATGGCGGGAAAACATGCGGGAAGGTGAAAGGGTCCGTCCCCCTACCTTTTACGAAGAAATCATACGAAGCCGGGGTCGATCCAAGCCAAAAACCCCAAGGTTTCCCACGAACGCGTGACCGGTTCACCTCGCCACCGCCTCACGTTCCTTGCCTCGTGTACGTCGCAACCCACCCCACGTCGCTAGCCATCTCCTTCTCGGTGTTCTCCGGCCGCCGTCCGAGGAATGGGGGAAGAGAGGGTGAGAATGGGAGAGGGCAAGGGGAGACACGGGAGAGGGGGAGAGCGAAATGGGGGAGAGGGGAGAAGAGAGAACGAGGGAGTGAGAAAAGAGAGGGGGGTGGGGGTTTAAATAACAAAAAAATTATTATTTTATCTTTTTCTTCTCTTATTCACTGAAAATCCAAACGAAGTGGGAAAATTCTCAAATTTTGACCCGACAATCCTCGGAAAATGCACAACTCACCGATCACACACAGAACCTAGGAACATTTTATTATTTCTTATTTGAGGGACTCGAAGATCCAATATTCCCAAAATTCATTTTTAATTAGAAAACACATTCTAAAATCCACGGGAACACTCCAATACCCACAGATGCAAGATCCGAAAACTAGGGCATGATAGAATTGTATTACCCTAGACTGAGAAAGTGTGCTGTCAGCTCTCCTCGCATGGCTTGGATATCGTCACTGTGAAATTCAATCCCACTTGGCCATCTATTTTCTTTGATAGGCATTCTATGTATATAGACAATACACCACATAGTAAGTGAACTGGGTGACTGAGAAGAAGATTCCTCATCAGTGATAAATTCCCATGACTTCGTGAAGCATATTGTAGCATTGGAAGAAAAGCTACATTCACGGAGACAAGGACGATGGAGAATGGATGATTGCCCAAGGCACCAACATGGAAGATGAAACATGGACAATGACATTTTGAGAGTTTGGAGACTTGTATGATGTTGTCGTCCAAGTCTCAAAGGGCCATGGTCCAAATATCGCATTACACTGGACTAACATAGTTTGCATTGTAATAAAATGTTACGCACTGGTGTGAAATGAATTACACTAGAATGAAAAAATTTGGACTGGAATGAAACATGTTGCATTGTAATATATTACACATTGTCCTGTATTAAACAATCTCTTATGTACGAATCAAATTTCTTCTATGTGGCAGAAACATGCCTCTGCACTCAACAGCAAGGCCATGTCCTGCAGCCTAACACGGGGTATGCGCCCCTACATGCATCAGCGACGTACACTTGTCCTAACTAAGGTACACACACTCAGGCGGTCTCACCTCTGCACAAGGAGCATCGTACATATTAGGCGGTCTCGCTCGGTCCGACCACGATAGGCTACTAGGCTGTCCTCGCCTGACCTGGCACGAAATGCCCTCAAGGCAATGTAACAACAAAACACGATCTTCCGCGGTCTCGCGGGAATCTACCGTGTAACATTATCATCTGCGGTCTCACGGGAACCTCGAGAATGTGCATACGCACACATGTGAACCACCGTAAATGACGGCATGACATCATCAGTTACTGACAAATCTCCCACGGCCAGATGATGAAAAATAGCGGATGCCGGCCTACTGAGCTCACACAAAGACCACCCACCGTGGTCACGGAACTCACGTGGATATAGCCCTCCGTGGTCAAAGAACTCATGCGGATATAGCTCACCATGGGCACACAAACCACTGGAAATAATCCCACATATACAACCAAGCTCACCGTAGGGAATCTATAAAACCTCGTGTGACGTAAATCCATTCTCGGGCGACCTCCCCCCTCATAGGCCGAAGTGGCCCAATTTCTTTGGGTTTTCATGTATATACTATTAATTTTTATATTATGTGGTGTAAATATAAATTTTCAGGCCCAAGCGGCCCTTCTTGTAGTAGATCAGTCGACCTATCACACGGGTCGGTTGACCAACAAGACCAATCAGTCGACCGATCTAGGGAACCGATTGACCGAACCATCCAGGGCCCTAACTGCACAGGGTCAGTCGACCGAACCCTGGGGTCGGTCGACCGGTTTCCCTGGTTGGTCGGCCGAATCTTCCCTGTGCGCCCTACTGCACTCAGTGCCAAGAACCGGTCGATCGATCCTTCTAATTGGTTGACCGATTCTTGTGACAGCCAAAAGGAAGACCCGTTAAGGGCCCCATTCCACGTCCAACTCGTCCCACCGTGAGCAAAAAACATGGGAAATCGCTCCCCGACCCTTGGCACACCTAATGGCACCCAAATAACCATAAATTGATCGCCGAAAAGTCAAAATCGTCGCACGCCCTGAAACGTGGTATTATCCCATGACACCAAAGAAATCCACTTATTCTCAGTAGGAATCAGCCCTAAATGGAGAGAAAACATGTGGGAAGGTGAATGTGTCCGTCCCCCTACCTTTTCCGAAGAAACCGTATGAAGTCGGGGTCGATCCATGCCAAAAACCCCATGGTTTCCCACGAACACGCGACCAGTTCACCTCGCCACCGCCTCACGTTCCTCGCCTCGTCTACGCCGCAACCCACCCCACGTCGCTCACTGTCTCCTCCTCGGTGTTCTCCGGCAGCCGTCCGAAGAATTGGGGAAGAGAGGGTGAGAATGGGAGAGGACAAGGGGAGACACGGGAGAGGGGGAGAGTGAAAAGGGGGAGAGGGGAGAAGAGAGAACGAGGGAGTGAGAAAAGAGAGGGGGTGGGGGTTTACATAACAAAAATATTATTATTTTATTTTTTTCTTCTCTTATTCACTGAAAATCCAAACGAAGTGGGAAAATTCTCAAATTTTGACTCGACGATCCTCGAAAAATGCACAACTCACTCGTCACACACGGAACCTGGGAACATTGTATTTTCTCTTATTTAAGGGACTCGAAGATCTAATATTCCAAAAATTCATTTTTAATTAGAAAACACATTCTAAAATCTGTGGGAACACTCCAATACCCACAGATGCAAGATCCGAAAACTAGGGCATGATAGAATTGTATTACCCTGGACTGAAAAAGTGTGCTGTCAGCTCTCCTTGCATGGCTTGGATATCGTCACTGTGAAATTCAATCCCACTTGGCCATCTATTTTCTTTGATAGGCACTCTATGTATATAGACAATACACCACATGGTAAGTGAACTGGGTGACTGAGAAGGAGATTCCTCATGAGTGATAAATTTTCGTGACTTCGTGAAGCATATTGCATTGGAAGAAAAGCTACAATCATGGAGACATGGACGGTGGGGAATGGATGATCGCCCAAGGCACCAACATGGAAGATGAAACATGGACAATGCCATTTTGAGAGTTTGGAGACTTGGATGATGTTGTCGTCCAAATCTCAGAGAGCCATGGTCGAAACATCGCATTACATTTGTGATGTCCCGGACCCTTTCGGATCCTTCTCCTTGGGTCTCGGATCTGCGTTTTCGGTGAACTTGGCTCCGTTGTGTCCAGAGTTATGTTCTGGACATCTTTCGTATTCGGATCCGTGCGATTCGGGTCAGTTCGGAGGCCCAGAACGTGTTCCGCGACTTTTTCCGCGTGTTTTCCGATTCCCGCGTGTGTGTCTCGGGAACATCTACGGAACCCTGTAGCCGGTGAACTGGGTCGTTCATCTACCCGCGAGTGGTACCGTTGCGATCAGCACGTCGCGAGGATCGAGGATGTGTATTTTTCCATTTTTCAGAATTTTTTTGATTTTCCGGATTTTCTATAAATACCAAATTTTTTTCTATTCTTTTCACCTTTTTCTTTTTCTTCTTCTTCTTCTTCCCTAACCGTTGGAGAGCGCCCTCGACACCGCGCCATTCTTCTTCCCCGGGCGACCGAGACGCGGCCTCCTTCACTCCGGCAACGGTGTGGCGGCGACGAGGCGGTCCCGGTGGTGCCCTTTTCGCGGCGGGAGGCGGGGCGTGCAGTGTGGGAAAGCTTCTTCCTTGATTCCGACGGTGATTCGGCGGAGCATTCGCTCCTTTGAGGTAGGGGGACGAATCCCTATGCTCATCCCGTCATCCCCCGTGATTTGTAGGCCGAATGGGAGCCAAGAGGGGTATTTTTGAGCGGGTTAGGGCAAAATCATATTTTGGGGAGAGTTCACCCGATCTATGTATTTGAGCCGCGATTCAGCGTTTTGATGGCCTAGAATCATGCTAGGGGTCCCCTGGGGTCTTCCCCTTTGATTTTCCCCTCTCCTATGGAGGTATGGGGGCGTGGTTGGAATTTTTGGGCGTTTCCTGCCGTTTCACCCTCGGGCGGGTGTGACGGTCCTTCCAGTGACCGTCACACTGTGTAACGCGCCTGGATGGGTGCGTTACAGCCCAGAGCACAGCCAGTGGGGTCTGTGGGCTGTGACGGTCCCACAATAGACCGCCACAGTGCTGTGACGTGCCTAGGTTGGACCGTCAGGCTGCGTTCGACCATTGGCTGCCGACCGTTGGTTTTTGACCGTTGGGGGGTCAAGGCCCGTGACGCACCTGGCTTGGCGCATCACAGCCTTGTAACGCCCCTGGGTGGGCGCGTCAGAGCAGGCGAACCCACCTCCCCTGACGCACCAGGGTTGGTCCGTCAGGTTCTGTGACGCCCCTAGGTGGGTGCGTCAGAGCCCATTTTCACCTCGGCTTGTGACGCTCTAGGGCTGGACCGTCAGAGCCTTGTGACGCTCCAGTGTAGGTGCGTCACAGCCTGTAACGCCCCTAGGTGGGTGCGTCAGGGCATGTTTTCGCCTTGGCTTGTGACGCTCCAGGGGTGGACCGTCAGAGCCCTATGACGCTCCAGTGTAGGTGCGTCACAGCCTGTGACGGCCCAAGGATGGACCGTCAGGCTCCTCGCTGCACCGAGCGTGTGCGGTTCTGTTTCTTCGACGATGGTTTTCGTGAGTCAGTCCTTACTTCCAGTGACCTGTCCACTAGTCGTAGCTTCCTACGCACGCGGGTGCGGACCCACCTGGGAGTGGTGGAGAGCGAGACCCAATGAGAGGCGGTTTTTAGGCTGGTCACCGTAGGGCCCCTTGCCTTTGCCACTAGAGTCCGGTGGGGGGGAAAACCAGCTAGAGGACCCGACCTAGAGCAGATGGTCTGTGTGTGCACATGTAGTTGGGGGCTTAGGACACGCACTGACGAGCGTGACCCCAGCTAGTCCTTGTTGTGGTACTTGTTGCGTGTCTGAGTCTCACGCCCGGAGCGTCGTAGCTAGACACTTGTGACGCGGTGTAAGACGTCAGGGGACGCATCCGGTCGTTCTTCTAGTGGGTAGTGCTCCTGTTTGCTGGCAGGTGTGGACTCGGGTTTCGTTGGACCGAGGTTTAGTAGTGCGTGCTGTTAGAGTATCACTACAAGAAAAAGTGGCTATAGCGACCGAATTAGAGACCGATTAAATCGGTCGCTAGTCGGTCCCAAATAGAGACCAATTCGGCGACCGAAATAATCGGTCGCATATCTGAGACCGTTTTGGCGACCGAATTTATTCCGGGCTCTTTTTTCAAAATCGACCGAATTGGAGACCGATGTTGCGACCGAATATATTTCGGTCTCTAATCGGTCGCTGATATGACTGCATTTACCCCGCGACCATCTCCCCCCTGCATTTACTTCTGATAACCCTTCCTCCACCGGAGCTCTCCCCTCCCCCTCCGGCCCCCTCGCCCTCCCCCCCCCCCTCTGCCTTGCGGCCACGGGCGTGGCGAGCGGCGTGGTGGTGGACGGACGCCGGAGCTCGCTGTCTCGGCCAGCCCCGCACCATCCTCGCCGTCGACCTCGTCGGTCCCCGTCGTCCTCGTCGTCACCCTCCTCGGTCTGGTAAGTCCTCTCCCTCTCGATCTCCCCCCCCTCTCCTCTCCCTCCAGCCCCGCGCCTCTCTCCCCCCCCCTCTCCCTCCCCGCCGGCCATCGACCATGCCCTATTTCTCATTTTTTTTCTTCTTGGAGGGGTTCCAGTGAGGGGGGTTTCGGTGGGAGGGGGTGGCGGGGGAGGTTGGTCTGGGAGGGGGGGTGGAGCTCGGGTGAGGGGGAGGGGGCTCCGCAGGGGAGGGGGAGGGGGCTGCGCAGGGGAGGGGGTGGGGCTCCGGTGGAGGGGAGGGGGCTCCGCAGGGGTGAGGGGGAGGGGGCTCCGGTGGACGGGAGGGGGCTGCGCAGGGGGAGGGGCTCCGGTGGGGTGAGGGGGAGGGGGCTCCGGTGGAGGGGAGGGGGCTGCGCAGGGGGAGGGGCTCCGGTGGAGGGGGGGCTGCGCAGGGGGATGGGCTCCGGTGGAGGGGAGGGGGCTCCGCAGGGGTGAGGGGGAGGGGGCTCCGGTGGAGGGGAGGGGGTTGCGCAGGGGGAGGGGCTCCGGTGGAGGGGAGGGGGTTGCGCAGGGGGAGGGGCTCCGGTGGAGGGGGAGGGGCTCCGGTGGAGGGGCTCCGGGGGAGGGGCTATGCTCGTGCAATGAACCTGATTTATTTAAGACTCTTGAGATGGTGTCCACATATCATTTGTTCTCCTGTAAAATAGTGTGAAATATTATAAGATTATCTTTTTAGTTTGTCCGGTTCGTTATTAATGTTCAGGCTTCAATATGCAGTCCATTTATTGTGTCATGTATTTTCCCCAATTCTTATTTTTCGATTTAAAACTGTAGCAAACCCAAAATCCAAGAACTTGAGAACCAACAAATCCAAACATTGGATTATGAGAATTTTAAAGCAAAGGTACAAGATGAACTCTACATATGACCCCATCATTCTTATGAGAACCAAAAATAGTGTAAAAATTCAACAGATGTAATACGTGTCACTAGAGTTTTATTTAAAGACTGAGGCTTAAATAATCATTCCATGGCCTCTTTTTCTATCTGCGTTCTCAAACGCAATCTTAACGTTTGAAGGCACTTTGTCACGACCCGCAAGCGATGGACTAATTTCGTAGGGCCACTTTGATAAAGAAGTAAATCCGATTACGATAGATTAATTAGGGTGAGACGAGTTATTCTTATTTAGTTCGTTTTTTTTTCTTAATCGGAGTCGGTTAGAGATAAAGTTAGGGTATGTGAATTCTTAAAAAGGGGTGAAATAAATCACCCGAGGTGGGTTAGGAGTGGGTCAGTCGGGGTGATATACCCGCCCCTAATTCACTCCAAAAATATCTCGGAGATGACAATCAAATATTACACTAGAGAATCTTAATCATGCCAATGGACAATACTATCACTCTCCAGATCAAATATTCCTGAGCTGTCAACACTTTATTCAAGGAGAAATTCATGGGTAATCTATGTTTTATTCAAGGTCCCTTACCAACTCAGTTTCTGTTTTAATCCGAATTATTTGCCGACTCCTCGTGTCATTTCGGCACAATTTTCTCATTTACGAAGAGAAAATGGCATCTTGTTACCCACAGAGAAAAAAAAAAGCAAGACAAATGCCATCCAAAAATCTGAGACACACTGATCAGCACTTGAAAATGGAACACCTAAAGACAAAAAGATGGAGGGACATACAAGCAGTTTGGAACCAAAGGTTTACCTGTTGCAAGGTACTCAGGAGCAGCATATCCGTATGTTCCCATGACCCTAGTTGACACATGGCTCTTGTTACCAGTTGGTCCATCTTTTGCCAAGCCAAAGTCGGAAAGCTTGGCATTATAATTTTGTAGGTTTGCAAAGAAGGGATTTGAGAGGCAGAACATCATGACGGGGAACGTTAATCAAGAAAACATATCATCCATCAACTATAAGACAAGGGTCTCCACTTACTGAATCAAGAAGCACATTTGATGTCTTAAAATCCCGATATATAACCTTTGTTTCAGCACCATGCAGAAAGGCCAGCCCCTTTGCGGCTCCAAGAGCAACCTTCATCCTAAGGTTCCAGGAGAGAGGCTGGAAGTATGAACCCCCTGCAGAATCGACATTGTGGGGTTCAAAAACTGATTCAAAAGAACTACGTAGGTAACCATTGGGTAAAAGGTGAGGCCACTGCGCATTGCAATTTTTTTTCTTTAAGAAAACAGGTGCCTAAATGAGTCAGCAAACCAAACGGTGCAGAGAATAATCGAAACAGACATACTCCTAAAAAGATGGTTCTCCAGGCTTCCCCGTGGCATGAACTCATACACCAGCAGCCGGTGGTCATCCTCCAAACAGTACCCTATCAAACTCATAAGGTTGGGATGGTACAGCCGACCAAGAAAATTAACTGAATGTGTTGGATGTTACAATAAAATTCATGTTTTCATTGTGTACATGTATTGTCAATTTCACATGTTATTGCTATGTTTTTAGAATGTGTTAGTATCTTGTCAATATTTAATTAGTTGGGTGTTGTATGTTAGCTGAGATGCGTGGGTGCAACCTAACATTGCACGTATCTTAGGAGAGCGTGTTAAGCCCGTGTCAATCAATCTACCCGTTCAAGACTTTGGGATTGATGTGCACGTTCTCATTTTGAATGATGAGAATGTGTATATCTAACTCAAAGTCTTGAATTGTCCCGTTTGGACAGTCTGTGAATGTTTGATCGCACTTAGGTGGTTAATTACTATATGTGTTTGTGTTGTTTGTTAAAAATTTTGGCTGGATGCGTCTTCTCATTCCTCTCTGATATACCTTTATTGATTTTGATTATTTTCTTAACCACTTATTAGTAAGTGTTTAAGAAAATTTCTTAATCAATAAATATTTTGTGGTATATCGGAGAGGTGTGAGGAGATGCTGCCGAAATTTTTAGCAAATAACACAACACATATAGTAATTAATCGTGCGATCAAACCTTCACAGATGGGTTAAAAAGTGAAAATCTAAATGATATTTCCTTCCTATTTAAAATGGCAGAGATGGACGATGTGAGGAAAGGGTTGGAGTTTTTATTTTGTTAAACATGTTAAAGTTTTGTGTGTTTACATTTCATTTGCATAGGGAAAATGTCTGAAGATCGTTCATGGATGTACCGTAGAGTAGTTAAAATTTGAAATACCGGTCGGATGGCCATGCCGGTCATTCCAATACGACCGGGGAGATGAAAGTGACTTGTCAGAACTGACGGAATCCAAATAGGATGCCCGGTTTGAGCTCGGCGCTCAAACTTCATTTTTAAAATACACTTAGTTCAAATGAACTGTTAGGACGGGTCCGGGGGTCTAAAATTTGAAATACCGGTCGGATGGCCGTGCCGGTCATTCCAATACGACCGGGGAGATGAAAGTGACTTGTCAGAACTGACGGAATCTAAATCGGATGCCCGGTTTGAGCTCGGCGCTCAAACTTCATTTTTAAAATACACTTAGTTCAAATGAACTGTTAGGACGGGTCCGGGGGTCTAAAATTTGAAATACCGGTCGGATGGCCGTGCCGGTCATTCCAATACGACCGGGGAGATGAAAGTGACTTGTCAGAACTGACGGAATCCAAATCGGATGCCCGGTTTGAGCTCGGCGCTCAAACTTCATTTTTAAAATACACTTAGTTTAAATGAACTGTTAGGACGGGTCCGGGGGTCTAAAATCTGAAATACCGGTCGGATGGCCGTGCCGGTCATTCCAATACGACCGGGGAGATGAAAGTGACTTGTCAGAACTGACGGAATCCAAATCGGATGCCCGGTTTGAGCTCGGCGCTCAAAGTTCATTTTTAAAATACACTTAGTTTAAATGAACTGTTAGGACGGGTCCGGGTGTCTAAAATTTGAAATACCGGTCGGATGGCCGTGCCGGTCATTCCAATACGACCGGGGAGATGAAAGTGACTTGTCAGAACTGACGGAATCCAAATCGGATGCCCGATTTGAGCTCGGCGCTCAAAGTTCATTTTTAAAATACACTTAGTTTAAATGAACTGTTAGGACGGGTCCGGGGGTCTAAAATTTGAAATACCGGTCGGATGGCCGTGCCGGTCATTCCAATACGACCGGGGAGATGAAAGTGACTTGTCAGAACTGACGGAATCCAAATCGGATGCCCGATTTGAGCTCGGCGCTCAAAGTTCATTTTTAAAATACAATTTGATTATTGAACTTATATATTGTGTGTGTGTATTTATATATATGAAAATGAGCTGGCTTAAACTATTGGCATACTCTTGTTAATGCTTGATTTCTTTATTAAGGATTTGATTATAATTTTTTTAAATGATATACAGGATCATCCGTCGCGATATGTTGGACGAGACGACGACCAGGATGATGTTGGACGAGACGACGACCAGGATGAGACATATGTGGAGGATTTGTGATTTTATTTTAGTTGTGTGTATGTTGTTATTTTATTATTATGGATGTATGATTATGGATGTATGATTAATTTGTGATTTTATTTTAGTTGTGTGTAATTTGAGGTTCGTGGAGATTGTGATCCGTGTAGTTGATTTACTATTGTTTTATGAAATTGTTATTTATCAGGTGTTTGTATGTGATGAATTTGAGATTTGTCGATATTGTGATTTGTGTAGTTGATTTTATATTTATGTTATGAATTTGTTATTTATCAGGTAATTTATTTATCAGTTTATATAAATTTATAAAAAAAAAACTACAAACTTAGCGACCGAATAGGGACCGAACCCCATTCGGTCGCTTCCTACAGAGACCATGGTAGCCACCGTCTATGCGGTATAGCGACCGAATAGCGACCATATTTGTGACCGAACAGTTAGAGACCGATCCTGCGACCGATATTTGTCGGTCGCTTATAGCGACCGATTCGGCGACCGATTTATAGCGGTCGCTATCAGAGACAGATTCGGCGACCGATAGGCATCGGTCTCTAACTGCGACCTATTCTGCGACCGATAGGTATCGGTCGCTATTTAGCGACCATGATATAGCGACCGATATATTCGGTCGCAAATTGGTGTCAGTTCGGTCGCAGTGCCTTGTTGCGACCGATCAGAGACCGAATAGCGACCGAAACGTCGGTCGCTATTCGCGCTTTTTCTTGTAGTGGTAGATGGCTTTTCCGTTTATTTACTTCAGCTTGTTGGTCATACCGTACTCCTGTTAGGTAGGGTTGCCTTCTATTTTCTCGTTTTCCGTGCGAGGTGGGGATTCGCGGGATCCCTACTGGGCCAATGAAATGAGGCTCACCCCTGCTTTTCAGGTGAGGCGGGGTCGTCGAGAGGCGCGGCCGAGTTTCAGCGTGGTTCTTCTAGCCAGGGTTAGTCGCCAGTCTGCCAGAGCCGGGGAATGCCCCGTGTAGTTGTACGCCGGGGGATGCCCCGTGTAGTTGTACTTTCCTTTCTGTTGACTGTACTTTTATTTTGGACATGAGACTTTGTGGACCTTGTAGCAGTTTATTTTATTTATATTATGCTATGCATTTTATTTTAGGTCATTGTGCTATCTCTGCGGTCGTTTCAGCTTCTCTTGTACTCCCACATCATCCCTTTTTAGCCTTCCGAGTCTTCGGGCTCGTGGGTTGGCGGGCCAAGATTCGAGAGGCGCCGGTTCCTTTCCGGTACTCGGATCCCGGGTCATCACAGCTGGTATCAGAGCGTAGGTTGTGGAGGTATATCAGCACTTGAAACGAATTGCGGTGGTCTAGGAGGTCCATGAATGTCCTGTACAGTCGGCGACTGGCTTAGGGCCGTGTGTGTTTTATTGATTTGTGGTTGTTTTCCTCGATGCCATGTGTGTTATGGCGCCACGGAGGAGGGCTCCTCCCCAGCAGGGAGAGTCTAGTGGTGGTCCAGAGGAGCAGGGCTTCAGTTTCCGAGGGTGTAGCTGGAGATGCATGAGCTCCGGGGATGGATGATTTCTTCCGAGGTATGTTTGAGTATGTGCTTCAGCGGCAGTCGGGAGGTCAGCAGCAGGGAGATCACCAGCAGCAGGGCAGCGATGCTGGTGAGGACCGGGCTCGTGGTGGTCATGGTCATGTGCTGAAGGAGTTCTTGCTATTTCAGCCCCCTTCCTTCAGTGGGCAGCCAGATCTTGAGGTGGCCAGAGAGTGGTTGGATGATGTGCGGCGGATTTTCAGTGCGATGGAGTGTCCCGAGGAGGAGTAGGTAGCGTTGGCTACTCATCGTCTTCAGGGGGCGACCCGTACTTGGTGGACGTCAGAGTGGGGTTCAGTGTTCCAATCCTGTCCTCTTCGGCAGATTGCGTGGCAGGAGTTCGTCACGGCTTTCGAGCGTGCCTTATGTCCGTCCTTTGTCAGGTCGCAGAGGTTGCGTGAGTTTATGGAGCTGACTCAGGGTGACATGATGGTGATGCAGTACCGTGCCAGGTTTATCGAGTTGGGCCGTTATTCTCCTCATATTGTGGTAGATGAGGAGGTGAAGACCGATCAGTTTATGGGTGGCCTGAGTCTAGAGTTGAGGCATCATCTTCTTGCGTCAGGTTTGACCACTTTGGATGCGGCATGTAAGGCAGCAGCGGCACTGGAGAGAGACTTGCAGAAGGTTCGAGGGCAGGGCAGTGCCAGTCAGGTGCAGGCAGATTTCAGCCAGCCGGTGGGAATGCAGCAGCAGAGTACCGTCCAGCTCTCAGCAGGTGGATCAGTGGCGGCGCAGTCTGTGGCTCCTGCGCCAGGGTCGTCATCCTTTAGATCGAAGCTTAAGAAGTTGCTTAAGGAAGCTGGTTTTGGTAAGAGGCGCTAGGATCGTAAGGAGTCGAAGCAGGAGTCGATGGGCATTATTCAGCAGCCGGTGACTTTTCAGCGTCAGGGTTCGACGACTGGTCCGCGGGGCGGTTGTCCTAGGTGCGGTGGTTCTCATCCGGGTAGATCGTGTTCAGTGCCCGTGATTTGCTTTAGGTGCGATCAGCCAGGGCACATGGCACGTGACTATCCGCAGAGACTGAGCCAGCCGCATGAGTTTCAGCAACAGCAGCAGTTTCAGTCCCAGCAGTTGTCATCACAACCGCAGCAGTACCAGCAGCAGGGACAGTTTCCTCTGTTATCACGGTCAGCTACTGCAGGGAGGTAGAGATCCCGAGGCAGAGTGACTCACATGACCAGGGCAGAGGCTAAGGCGTCGCAGTTGGTGGAAGGTACTCTTTTGATTTTGGGTTGTACGGCTCGTGTTTTATTTGATTCAGGTGCTTCTCATTCGTTCATCTCGGAGGATTTCACTCAGAGTGTAGAGGACCCAGTGACCGAGATGTCCTATGACTTGGTAGTAGAGTTGCCTACCGGTGACTTCATGATCACCCCGTACTATTTTGAGAAGGTACCTGTATGGGTGGAAGGGCGGAACTTGCCGGTTAGACTCTACGCGTTACCGCTTCAGGACTTCGATGTGATTTTGGACATGGATTGGCTCGAGGCTCATCATGCCTTGGTGGATTGCGGCTCGAAGAAGGTCTACTTCCGACAGCTTCGTGGACCCACCTTCTATTTCCAAGGTATTCGGTCTCCCTCTTCCTGCTTGCTTATTTCGGCTATCCGTGCACGTCATTTTCTTGATGCGGGTTGTCAGGGTTTTCTCGCATCCGTGGTTTTGGTTGATCGACAGTGTCCTGAGGTAAAGGACATTCCTGTCATGTGCGAGTTTCCCGATGTTTTTCCCGAGGAGCTACCAGGGTTGCCACCACAGCGAGAGATCGATTTCGTGATTGAGGTGGTGTCGGGTACGGCACCTATGTCGAAGGCCCCTTATCGGATGGCGCCCGTAGAGTTGTGAGAGCTGAAGGCGCAGTTGTAAGAATTACTGGGCAAGGGGTATATTCATCCTAGTTATTCCCCGTGGGCTACGCCGGAGTTGTGATGCGGGACGGGACCACGGGCACGACAAGCTCGCGATCGTCCCTTGATGAGGGAAGCGTCGGACGTGCACGGTTGAGAAACCGGCAAGAGCTAGGGCGGTCGATTTGCACTCTCGTGCCCGGATCGGGTCACGGGACGGTCTCGCTCACTCTCTCGCAGCAGCGGTGATATGAAATTATAGCGAGCTAGGTCCTAAAACATGCTCTCTAGCAGTGGCATAAACAAGCATATATGAAATCAAGCAAAATGCCAAGTAAGGAGCGAAGATGATACCTCCACGCGCTCGGCGTGGGGACGACGGACCCGGCCGAAACTCGTACTCCCGGAACAATATTACACAATATTACAGAAATGCAAGCCGCTGCCCACTCCACGCAGGGAGGTAAAGGGCTACACAATGGGGTCCGGGAGGACCGAATTCGGGTTGACGGGCGGCTTCTCGCGTTGATTCGGCAACACCCGAACACGTGACGGTGGGGCCCACGTGCTGTCCGGAGGGGCCGTGTGGGACCCGGTGGCACCGCTGTAGTGGTGGATGCCCGGAGGGTCGCTCCTTGGGATGGCGGCACGCTGGTTCGCCGGCCGGAGGCCCGGCGGCTCCGTTCGGCACCGGTCGGAAAACCCGATCGGAAATCTGCCGGTTCTGTATTTCGGCGCGCGCTCCGGCGAGAATGGGCGCTGCGATCAGCCCCGATGTCGGATCGACACGAGACTGGCGCCGTTGGAAAGCTAGCTTGAAGTTCTTCAACCTAGGCCCAAAGATCTGGCCTGGATCTGCTCGGATCTTGACTTATGGAATTTTCAATCTCCTGTTGTACAGTAACCGAAGACTCAGACCTGCAGAGAACTTGACTATGGATTGCCTTTGACCGTGAGGTAGACGTCCGAATCTGGGGTTGTGTTCTTCAGATAAGTTGTTGGAAATGGAGTTGGGAAGACAGAAAAATTGGTTTGGACACGTTTGGATGTGTCTATGATTTTCTGTGATTTGTTTACTGGACGAAGGTCGGATCTGGGATCTGACTGAAAGTACTGTAGCTCCGGTAGAACATGAATTATTAAAAATAGGTAGAAGGATGATAAAAATTTAAGAAAAATTGTGGTGGTAGGGGACGATGGACAGAACACCCAGTTAAATTGGGAGGTCTAAAAAAATTCAAAAGGGTGGTCGAAGGTGGAGAACTCAGGGCTACTATCACTGTAGATAGTGACAGAACAGATCTGAGATTGAGAGTTGAACGAAATGGTAAAGATATGAAACGGTGGCTTTTGAACCTGTATTTTTTTGTGGAGAATGGGCTAGAAGATAGGAACCAACTCTCAAAATTTCAAATCGATCTGAGCTCGTGGCGGGCTTCAGGAATTCACGAACTACACCTCTGTCCAGTAGGACAGAAAACCGAAGATGATCCCGTGGCGGCTCGAAGGCGGCACGAACGGAGGCGGCGGCGGCACCAATGAAGATCAGAGGTTGAGAGGGGGAGATAGAAGATTGATACACTCTATAACTTGAGCTTTGAGGAGAAGAACACCTGGGGGAGAGAGGAACAAGGGCACACCCTTCAATGGCTCAAGCCAATTTTACAAATTTTTCTTCATTAATCTCTAATGACACTATACATAGGTTTATATAGAAAATAGCAAGGGGTGGGGGGGCTGATAATTTCGTGGGAAATATGTCATTTTCATCCCCCATGTGGTCAAAACTCAAAAAAAATAAATTACATATGAATGGAGCACTCCTTTGACTAGGTAGGTAAGGTAGGTGGCCTACCTTTGAAATTTTAACCCCTTTGTCTCCCATGTGGTCAATTAGCATTCAAACCTTCTAGATGGCCACCTAGGATGGTTGACCAGCCCCACATGGATGAGGTGGACCAATGGGGAAGGGGAGGGGGCCCCCTAACTGGACCTACTACACATTTGCACAAAAACCCACACAATCCAAGGGAATGACGCATTGGCTTACAAAGCCGTACAATTGCGCTTATACTTTCCCATGGATATAAAAATAAACTAAAGGACACAAATGCAAAATAAAATGTACATGCTCGGCGTCGATTCCCATCAACTCTCCCCGGGTGGGAGGAACTCGACCCCGTCGAGTAGGGGTAAGGATGCTCGAATACTCCGGCGGATCCGTCACCGTGCCAAGTAACGCGGGTACGCTCCACTCCAAGTGACCGTCACCTGCTCATTCCATATATACTCGATATGCACAAACTGCTGTGGGCTAAAGGTGGACACTCCGAGTGGGGTACTCTCAAAAGGGAAGGAAGCAGCTCGAAGACTCACTAGGAATCACCGCTGAGTCCCAATAGGTGACTGATCCGGGTATAGATGTAGAATCGGCCCAATACTCATCAAGTGAGTCCACTCGCCTCTTACTCATAAGAGACCGACAACGAGCTTGCACAAGACACATGCAGACTCACCATGCAATACACACAAACCATGCAAACAAACCACACAAAACAAACCACACAAGGAAAACACACCGACTCATATATGACCCTAGACACACCTAATGTTAGTCCGACCCGTACATGGGTGACGGCGGACCAGGACACCCGAATATGTGCCATGCATGCATGTTATGCAACTGGGAATGGATGGCATGGGAAACACTTATACGTCGGGTGTGGCTATGCATGGATGGTCTTTTGAATGTGGGCGACTCGGGTGATTTAGAAGGGCCGGGTGTAGGTGGGTCGGGGTTGGTTGATGTAGATGGACCATCCTGAGGGGAAGGGGCATAAAAGTGGGCTTCCTTGAAGAAGGGGAATACGGGTGGTAACTCGGGAAGCCTAATAGTGAAGGGGTCAAAAGGGTCAAAGAAGGTATGACCCCTTGTGATGGGTTCCCACAAGTCACGGTCCCATGTGTAGATGTTTTGAAGATGTGGGTAGTCACCTTCTTGAATTGTAACGGGTGGGACGGGAATCGTAGGTAAGAAGTATGATTCCTCCCTCGGACAAAAGGGTATGAATTCGGGCTCGTCCGGTAAGGGGAGGAGTAAGAGGACCTCTGTGGTGACACAACCCACGGTGCACTCGGAGGTAATGGACCCTAAGGCCGGATGGGTGAAGCTAAGACTAGCGGGTTGGTCAAAGCCTCGGGCCAGTAGGTGCGTCAACTTCCATTGCGAATCTAATCCCATGACAAGATCGTCCAACGTGTCAACATGGTGACTAGATCGAAATGTGGTATGGAAGGAGTTGACCGGCACTAAAGGTAGGATGGGGTCCATGGATGGAAAGGGATGTGGGACCAAGCCATCCTTGAGCCAACTAAAAAGTGGCTCGGCTATGTAAAGTGTTCCCGTAAGAAACACGGGTGGCTCGGGCCTTGGTGGCTCCAAATGGGATAGTTCCGAATCAAGTTCGGAAATAGAGAGTGATGACATTGGAGCTCTCATGGGTGAGGAAGGAATGTCCTTCTCATGGTGAAGGGGTCCTTGGGGTGGTTCCGGGAACAACCAATCTACCCCGATATACCGATCTAGGCTAGTACTAAACCGATCTAGGCTTGTACTAAACCTTTGCACTTTTCCCAGCATGGCTTGGAACATTGCGCCCACTTCATCTGGACTATAGGCTCGGGATGTGGCCATGGTGGCCAAGATGGGGTTGGGTCCCCTAGGAATGGATATGCAAGGCCATTTGGACAAAACACTAGACACGACCCTAAGTAATGCAAAGTTGGAATGTGACTCGACGACAACCTAGACACAACCAAGACTCGGTACGTGGCGGAGATAAGCGATCCGAAGATCACTCGCGCAAGTGTGCGGCCTTCCCGATAGGCGTAGCCTAACGTTCGGACAACACCTTTTGATATACCGAGTAAAGGGATGCGATGCAAAAAGACACTTTTTTTGTTTGTTTTAAAACAATGATGACCCTAAACACGACTTAGACAATGACTAATGACTAGACGTAAATGACACTCTTTTTTTTCTTTTTGACACCCTAGACTCAAACTCGCTCTGATACCAAATTGATGCGGGACGAGACACGGACACGACAAGCTCGCGATCGTCCCTTGATGAGGGAAGCGTCGGACGTGCACGGTTGAGAAACCGGCAAGAGCTAGGGTGGTCGGCTCGCACTTTCGTGCCCGGATCGGGTCACGGGACGGTCTCGCTCACTCTCTCGCAGCAGCGGTGATATGAAATTATAGCGAGCTAGGTCTAAAACATGCTCTCTAACAGTGGCATAAACAAACATATATGAAATCAAGCAAAATGCCAAGTAAGGAGCGAAGATGATACCTCCACGCGCTCGGCGTGGGGACGACGGACCCGGCCGAAACTCGTACTCCCGGAACAATATTACACAATATTACAGAAATGCAAGCCGCTGCCCACTCCACGCAGGGAGGTAAAGGGCTACACAATGGGGTCCGGGAGGACCGAATTCGGGTTGACGGGCGGCTTCTCGCGTTGATTCGGCAACACCCGAACACGTGACGGTGGGGCCCACGTGCTGTCCGGAGGGGCCGTGTGGGACCCGGTGGCACCGCTGTAGTGGTGGATGCCCGGAGGGTCGCTCCTTGGGATGGCGGCACGCTGGTTCGCCGGCCGGAGGCCCGGCGGCTCGTTCGGCACCGGTCGGAAAACCCGATCGGAAATCTGCCGGTTCTGTATTTCGGCGCGCGCTCCGGCGAGAATGGGCGCTGCGATCAGCCCCGATGTCTGATCGACACGAGACTGGCGCCGTTGGAAAGCTAGCTTGAAGTTCTTCAACCTAGCCCAAAGATCTGGCCTGGATCTGCTCGGATCTTGACTTATGGAATTTTCAATCTCCTATTGTACAGTAACTGAAGACTCAGACCTGCAGAGAACTTGACTATGGATTGCCTTTG
Source organism: Amorphophallus konjac (assembly GCA_022559845.1). Classification (NCBI taxonomy): domain Eukaryota; kingdom Viridiplantae; phylum Streptophyta; class Magnoliopsida; order Alismatales; family Araceae; genus Amorphophallus; species Amorphophallus konjac. The sequence goes on along the minus strand of JAHNEJ010003383.1, from coordinate 143,629 downwards.
ACCGTGAGGTAGACGTCCGAAGCTTGGGTTGTGTTCTTCAGAGAAGTTGTTGGAAATGGAGTTGGGAAGATAGAAAAATTGGTTTGGACACGTTTGGATGTGTCTATGATTTTCTGTTATTTGTTTACTAGACGAAGGTCGGATCTGGGATCTGACTGAAAGTACTGTAGCTCTGGTAGAACATGAATTATTAAAAATAGGTAGAAGGATGATAAAAATTTAATAAAAATTGTGATGGTAGGGGACGATGGATAGAACACCCAGTTAAATTGGGAGGTCTAAAAAAATTCAAAATGGTGGTCGAAGGTGGAGAACTCAGGGCTACTATCACTGTAGACAGTGACAGAACAGATCTGAGATTGAGAGTTGAACGAAATGGTAAAGATATGAAACGGTGGCTTTTGAACCTGATTTTTTTGTGGAGAATGCACTAGAAGATAGGAACCAACCCTCAAAATTTCAAATCGATCTGAGCTCGTGGCTGGCTTCAGGAATTCACGAACTGCACCTCTATCCAGTAGGACAGAAAACCGAAGACGATCCCGTGGCGGCTCGAAGGCGGCACGAACGGCGGCGGCGGCGGCACCAATGAAGATCAGAGGTTGAGAGGGGGAGATAGAAGATTGATACACTCTAGAACTTGAGGTTTGAGGAGAAGAACACCTGGGGGAGAGAGGAACAAGGGCACACCCTTCAATGGCTCAAGCCAATTTTACAAATTTTTCTTCATTAATCTCTAATGACACTATACATAGGTTTATATAGAAAATAGCAAGGGGTGGGGGGGCTGATAATTTCGTGGGAAATATGTCATTTTCATCCCCCATGTGGTCAAAACTCAAAAAAAATAAATTACATATGAATGGAGCACTCCTTTGACTAGGTAGGTAAGGTAGGTGGCCTACCTTTGAAATTTTAACCCCTTTGTCTCCCATGTGGTCAATTAGCATTCAAACCTTCTAGATGGCCACCTAGGATGGTTGACCAGCCCCACATGGATGAGGTGGACCAATGGGGAAGGGGAGGGGGCCCCCTAACTGGACCTACTACACATTTGCACAAAAACTCACACAATCCAAGGGAATGACGCATTGGTTTACAAAGCCGTACAATTGCGCTTATACTTTCCCATGGATATAAAAATAAACTAAAAGACACAAATGCAAAATAAAATGTACATGCTCGGCATCGATTCCCATCAAGTTGTTTGTGAAGAAGAAGGACGGTAGTTTGAGGCTGTGCATCGACTACCGTCAGTTGAACCAGGCGACTGTTAAGGATAAGTATCCGTTGCCTCAGATTGATGACTTGTTCGGCCAGCTTCAGTCGGCCCGGGTGTTTTCGAGGATCGATTTGAGATCAGGCTATTATCAGCTACAGATTCGAGAGTCGGATGTGGAGAAGATGGCGTTTCGGTCGAGGTATGGGCATTATGAGTTCTTGGTGATGCCGTTTGGGCTCACCAATGCCCCCGCAGCGTTAATGGATTTGATGCATTGGGTGTTTCGTCCGTACTTGGACCAGTTCATAGTCGTATTTGTGGATGATATCCTTGTATATTCGCGATCTACTGAGGAGCATGTGCAACATTTGAGGGCAGTGTTGCAGATCCTACGCGATCACCAGTTGTATGCCAAGTTCAGCAAGTGCGAGTTCTGGCTCCGAGAGGTGCACTTTCTGGGGCACGTTATTTCTGGTGATGGTGTTTCCGTGGACCCGGCCAAGGTCGAGGCTGTGGTGCAGTGGCTGAGGCCGAGTTCTGTCACGGAGATTCAGAGTTTCTTGGGGCTCGTAGGCTATTATCGGCGATTTATTCAGGATTTTTCTCGTATTGCAGCCCCGATGAACAGGCTTACGCGGAAGGATGTGCCGTTCGTCTGGACGGAGGAGCGTGAGCAGAGCTTCATGGAGCTGAAGAGATTGCTCACGACTGCTCCGGTTTTGGTGTTACCATCTGGCTAGGGTGGTTTCGTGGTATGTACGGATGCTTCCGGGGTAGGTCTCGGTGCTGTGTTGATGCAGCATGGGAGAGTGGTGACGTATGCGTCTCGGCAGTTGAAGCCACATGAGGCGAACTACCCTATTCATGATCTTGAGTTGGCGGTGGTGATTTTTGATCTGAAGATCTGGAGGCACTATCTATATGGTGAGAGGTTCGAGATATTCACTGACCATCAGAGTTTGAGGTACGTGTTTACCCAGAAGGATCTTAACCTCAGGCAGAGGAGGTGGATGGAGTGTATGAAGGATTATGATTTCACCCTGTCTTATCAGCCTGGCAGGATGAACGTCGTGGCTGATGCTCTGAGTAGGAGAGTAACGGTCAGTCAGATGTTGTTGTGGAAGAGGAGGCTTTGGGAGCAGGTTTCGGCCATGACTTTTAGGCTCAAGGTCATGAGGGTTCGACTGTCCTTGCGAGTCTAACTGTCACGCCCGTGGTGCGTCGACAGGTGACTGAGGCTCAGCGAGCGGACCCCGAGCTTCCTCGTATTCTATCGACGGCCGAGGTGGAGTTTGGTGAAGATGGAGCTATGAGGTTCAGAGGTAGGTTGTACGTGCCAGCCGAGGAGCAGGTGCGGCGTATGTGTTGAGCTATGATTTTGATGATAACTAAACTTAGTGTGTATTGCTATGGTTTTGATGCTAACTAAATGGTTGATTGTTCATATTGATTGGTTGAATATGATTGAGTTGAACATGTGCATTGAATGCTTCCTATGCATACTTTTCATGGAGCTTGGTTACATGATGCATTCATATTGGACATGCATATCTATATATCTTGATCTTTAGTCAATCATGTTTTCAAAGTGTTCACTTGTATATGTGCATGGCTAAATTACTCTCATACTTTGCTCACTTGCATAGAAATAATTCTTCACCTTTAGCTTAAACCTTTTATGGTTCAAGTGTTTGTATGCACTTTGAACATGGGCTTTCATGTATGCATTTCATACATTCATCATCTTGATTATTAAGCTAAAAGTTCTAATCATTTTTATCATGGTTTTGTAGGTTAAATTCTTTGTATAATCCCTCCAAGATCAAAGAAGCTCAATGCCACAAAGTTTGGAAGGGTTGCAATGGAGTTTGAGGGTAAAATCTTTAAGTCAGGAATTTCACTGTAGCCAGGTCGACACTGTAGCCAGGTCGACACTGTAGCGCGGTCGACCGCCAGGCCAATCCCGGTCGACCGGATTTCCCAGGGATCACCCGTTTGCAGTGTTTCTCAGTAGCGGTCGACCGCCAGAAAGTTCCGGTCGACCGCCAGCCCCGAGGCCTACTTTTGTTGACTTTTGGTTCAAGTTCGAAGGGTGGTCTTTCCATCCATTTCTTTAATCCTTTTGCCCCCAATTACACCAGATTTCGTGGATCTGGTCTGGGCTTGTCCAAGGGGCCTTTCAAGAGTTATATAACATCTCATTTGGAGCCATAACCCTAACCATCCAAGAGATCCAAGGGGAGGCTATCCAAGGAGGAGGAAGAGGGTACTGTAGCTCCGTGAACAGTACCTCGTGCAGCAACAATCTTCATCCAACTTCAAGCCATTCAAGGTAGATCTGAAGCCAACATCCTCCAAGAAAAAGAAGCAAGCAAGGAAGCAAGGATTCAAAGGAAGATTGCTCAAAGAAGAAAGAAGAAGAAGCAAGCAAGCAAGCAAGTAGGCCATCCAAGGGGATTCAAGTGGAGATCAAGAGGAGGTGTTCAAGTGAAGATTGAAGATATGTTCAAGATCCATAACATGCATTCAAGGGGAACCCAAAACATGAGTTTTCTAAACTAAGCCTCATCATATTTATGTTTTTGGGTAATGTATTTATGTTCATCATAAACTGAAGAATCTGTGTGTGTGTGGATCATGTTGGATCCGTGGTCGTGTGCGTGTGTTGTTTTCCATTCGTGTGTGCGTAGATCTTCCTAGATCTACGTGTGTGTGTGTGGATCTCTTATATCCAGTTGTTTTAGTGTGTGGTTTGCTGCACTTGTCACAGCATGTGTGTGTGGTAGTGATCCGGTTGTAGGATCGTGTTGAAGTTCATCTCCGTGTGTGTGTGTGTTGGAGCTTGTCTCCGTGTGTAGTTTGGGGCGCGTCCCCGTGTGTGTGTGCAGGTGTCGTCCTGCGTGTGTGGCTAGAGCGTCGTCTCCGTTTGGGGATTTATCCCCGAGTGAAGCCTCACCGAGTTTGGTGAGGGGTGGACGTAGGATTACCGTCGTGCATCCGAACCACCTTAAAAACCGCTGTGCATTGTGCTTGTATTGTGTGGTTTGCTTCATTTCCTCTATCTCCATTCTACATAAACGTTAGTTTAAATTGTTGTTCTGGTTTTATCTTCGTCTATCTTGCTTAATCTATATCTTATCATATAAAGTTTGTTAAATCCAATTTGTGTTCATATAACTTTGAATCTCCTAAATAGCTTTGTATGACACATTTTATAAAAGGCCAAAAGTTTTTCTAAAATTGGTAATCACCCAATTCACCCCCCCTCTTGGGTGTCATTGATCGCGGGACTTCAATTGGTATCAGAGCCAAGGCTCTAATTTCATAGATCTAACGATCTAGAGTGATCCAGATCAATGACTACCATTATGTATACCTTGAATTCTCCACCGGTGTTTGATGGTTACAATTTCGATTTGTGGTTAGGAAGAATGCTCAGTTTAGTCAATTCATACGACCCTAAGCTATGGAAGCTTATCTCATATGGTCCTCATGAATTGCCTAAAGACAAAAATGTCTGGACTAAAAATCAAAGGCTTAAACATGATCAAAATCAGTTGGCTTTAAAATTGTTCACTGCTGCAGTCAATTCTAATCAGTTTCCTTTTGTCTCCCATTGCAGGTCCGCGAAGGACATCTTGGATGGTTTAACCAAAGTCCGGGAAGAGCATGAAGACCAATGCCTTGTGGCAGGCACAAGTGATCAAGGCAGTGATCAACAAATCGAATCAAGCTCAAAGGTAAATTCTGATTCTGATGATGATGAAGAAGTTAGCTATGAAGATTTGTTGATTGCATATGATGCTCTCGCTGAAAAATACGAGAAGTTAAAATCTGAAAATAAGAAATTGAGAAAAAGTGTTGAACAAAATAACCTTGTTTCCTCATGTAAGAAATGCTCACATTTAGAGGAAATGATTGAGGCTCATATGTTTGACATTGAATTTCACAAAGATCAAATATGTTCCTTAAGAAATGAAAACAAGGAGATGACTGCAAAACTGAATTCTATGGCCGATGATCAAACCTTGATAAATGAACTGATTCATGATGAAAAGCTTGTTAAAGAAAATGAGAAACTGAAGGAATTGAACAATGCCATTTCTGAAAGATTGCTTGCTTTTGAAAAAGGAAAATTTGTGAATATTGATGAATCTGAAAAAGTTCATGCCTTGTTGTAAGAAATAGAAAGTCATAAAACCATCAATGTTACGTTATATGAACAAATCAATTCGTGTGAAAATAAGATGGCGTCCTCTGAATTGCACATTTCATCTCTTGAAAAAGAAATTTCTGACTTGAATGGTTCATTGTCTAAATTTGTGAATGGCCAAGAAAACTTGGATAAATTACTGGGCATGAAAGTGAACTTTCAAAAAGAATGGTTGGGTTTTAATCCAGTGAACAAAAAGAAATTTGAGAACAAGCTACACACTTCTTTTGTTCATACCGCTTGTGCACCCAGCACCTCCACATCTCACTCCCATGAACACACCATGTCAAGAACTCAATCAAATCTGAAAAAGAGTGTGGATGTCCAGAATGTGCATGCTAGAAATACTCATGTAAACTTCCATGCATCTAAGAAAATAAATGTCTCATGTCTTTATTGTGGAAAACTTGGACACATGATGCATGATTGTTTCATTATGAAGAATGATGATTTGAGAGCATGAAGAAATCAGGCTAGTTTAAAAAATCCAAAGAAAGCATTCACCACAAAACCTTCCATACATTGTAATCATTGTGGTAGAAAAGGTCACACAAAGTCACAATGCTGGTTACTCATGAAGAAAATGAGCTTTCACTTAACACGTCATGCTCACATACATAAACCAGTAGAGTCAATGAGAAAGAAAACTGTAATGCCACATGTTTCCTCACATCACTTTGGCAAATCTGGAAATGCTAAGTATGATTATTTTCTTGTGAAGAAAATTGATGATTGGAGTGTTGGTAAGAAGTGGAAGCCACGTGCCAAAGATGCTGCTAACCCACGAGGACCCAAGATGGTTTGGGTACCTAAGAATGTCAAATAAGAAATCTGTTTTACAGGTGTGCCATGGAGTGTAAAGTATGAAATCTGTTTTCAACAAGAGGGAAAAGTACATGAGCTAAGTGGCATAAGTCAGGTTAGAATAAAAATCAAAAATTGGATTTGAAGATCAGGTGATATCCCTCCTACTTTCTGTAATGACTCTGTCATGTTTTGACTTACTCTGAGTCATATAGTCATGTAATCTTGCATATGTCTGCACATGTATTTCATTCATAGTTGTTTGCATATTTGTGCATATATCACTTGCCATATAGCATCTTGTTGTAGGAAAACTTGAAGATTCTTCAGATCATGACTTCACTACATATTTTGTGTTTGCATACACTCTTTCACGTACTGTCTTGCATAAGTTGAACATTGTGAATTCCTGTCATAATGCATAGCAATCCTCCTGCCTTCATCATCCTTGACTACATAGTATATCAAATGGTGAGAAGTGGAAGGGTAGGTTATGCCTATCTGAAAGCTATCACTACGCGTGAGGTGATCTTCGGATCTAAATTCTCCGCATGGTACTATGAGTCATTTACTCAAAAGGATGCATATCGCATTGGACTGTTACTGAACATCTTGCATTCATGCACACACTAAGGGGGAGGAACCACATTCATCATATGGGATTAATGTTTAGGTTCACACATGAGTCATGCATTGCATCTAGAGCTGTCTAGGGGATGTTGGTTGTTAAAATGAATTTGTTATGTCATTGTTAATCAATTTGAATCGAAATTGACAAATCAACTCTGTTCTTCTTGAATGCAGATTACACTCCCAAAATCCAAGTGCTGATGGGCTGGCCATGACCAAGCTTGAATCAAATGAGGAATACCTTGCAAGGATGAAAATGATAAAAATTTCCTCAATCCACCACCGAGAGATAGGAAGTGATCTTGATAGTATCCAAGACATGGTGTGAAAAGTGCGCATCTCTATTAACAAAGGATGGGTTCAATAAGTGAAAGACTTGGAAGAAAAAGGATTCTCAAGGCAAAGGTAAGAAAGTAAAATCTGAAATATCAACCTCCACGAGGTTGGTGATCTCAGTAATTGAAGGCTTCCAATCTTGTCTCCTGAACCAAGGTAATTCATTCTTATCAACACACTTAAATTGATCTGCACATCTGGTATATCAAATAGCATCTGTGGAAGAGGGGACTATGTCCACTTGGAAGCATTCCCTAAGCGTTGAGCTGGGTCTTCGGACTAAAATCTCCGCCTCGTACCAGATCTTAAAAATTATGATTGGTTGATTTGTGAATGAATCCTTGAGCTGAGCTATGTAAGTTGAAAATATGTTTGTGATTAAATGATTCATACATTTGACTTTTGGATGTATTCTAATTTCAACACATGTGTATGGCCTTTGAAATTTTGACCTTGAACTATTCTGAAAAGTGGGTTGCATTGCTTAATTTTGATTATCTAAGCACCCTTATTCATAAAGGTCATGTCATGAAAAATGTTTGTTGACACATTAATATAATATGAATGCTCCTATGTGGATTCTGCCTCATGATTTGAAGATCAATTCCTCCTATGCTACATTTGCATCTTGCATCACATGCTCATCTAGACATAGATTGCATGCATTACAATTCATACATGAGCTGAAATTAGTTCATTCATTTGGCATCAGACCTTTTTGCACCACATTATATTTTGTCTTGGCATGTTACATTTCATTACTATATGTTCAAAGGTTGCATTGCATTAGAGCTCATGCATTAGCTGCATTCACTTCGTTCAATTTGTATCTATTTGATTAGTATCAGTTGCATATTTACATTGCATGTTGCGTACATTCCCTCTATGTGCTTGCTTGATATTATATGCTATTCACCCTCATTCCTTGACACTTCTATGGCCTTATGTCCTCTTGATAAATAATGTTGCATTTGAGTCATTGTTGGAGTGTTTCATGTCGTACACAATTGGGAAGTTCATATTTGATAAGTGCATCTATTTAGGGGGAGTTGCACTGTCATGTATTCATGATATTTTCGGTATACATGCTGAATCAAATTCGCACACTTCATGCACGAATGTGAAAATAAGAGTTAAAGATAAGGATATACGAATTTCTTTTCAACACTCTTGAGATGTTAAACTTGCTGCATGTTTGTTGAAGAGACAGTTGAGGAAAAAGCTGCCTACCTATCCTTATTGAAAAATCTTGAATGAAAATAAAAGATAGAGCAATGCTCGGTCTCACTGAGTAAACTGGGCACATGTCACCTGAGACGTGATGTGGTTCATATCTGAAAAGTGTTGACTAGTATCTCTATTCAAAATGAGGTGAAATGGTTCAGTATTCTGAGTAACCGGAGATTCTGGCATGAACTCCATGCGTCTACTCGCGTAAAAAGGAATCATTTTGAACCTGATCACTCTTGAAAAATTCTACCTATCATGTGATACTGGTTGAGTTAAAAAAATATGGTGAAAACTCATTGTGGTAGAGCGAAGCCTCCAATACGCTGTTCTCAAAAAAATTGTAGTGCAGTATGTGAAATGTCTCATTGTGTTGATCTGAAAATCTAAATATCCATGTTGAAATTATCATTTTTCATGTTACTCACTTACACATCTATGAATTTGATTTAATATGTATTCAGAAAATTGATTGACTGCATCAGTAATTACATAAATCTCCTATATGATTGCACGATCTCCCATGTGCTACACATGTGCATTCTGGTGAGCATGATTCTCTTGCATCTTTCTTATACCCTTTCCCTTGTTATATATGTATGGGGGAGATTGCATGTATGATTATATGTAACTGTTTGGTTGCATTATGTGCATTTCATGAGTCATCATCTGCATATACATAGTTTCATGCATTTAAAACTAAAATACAAAAATCATAAATTTAAAAACCAAATAAAATTCTTTTGGTATGCCCTCATGCTCTTGCTTGTTGTGAAAATCTGCCATGGGATCTAGATTTTGAATGCTATCATGCTGAACGCCTCATCTTGTGAACATCTTGCTCTACTGGTTCATATCCTTGAGGCCAATCACCACCTTCAATTGATTTCTATACATGCTTGACGGTATTTGCTTTGAATGGTGTCATTTTATCTTGTGAGACTAATCACCAATTGAACTCATCTGATTGGAATCATGTTGATTTGTTCGTCCATGATTTTACCCTTACTTCTTCTGATTTGATAAGATGGGTTATTGCTATTTCAAAGGGAGATAAACTTGTTCTTCCTACTTTGGCTTCCACCAGCTTGTTGATATTGTTGCTCATGTTACAGGGGAAGAAAAACTTGCCTTATCCCACCTTTTGATAATGTCAAAGGGGGAGAAAAAGATGATTCATGCTTGCCTTTGTGATGATTCTTGATTACCCTTGTCAGGAGAAAAAGATTCATGATTGTCATGTGTAAGGGGGAGAAGAACATGTTGTATCATCATTTAGTTTATCATCATCACTAAGTTTGTCCTCATTCATCACTAAATTAGTCATCATCAAAAAGGGGGAGATTGTTGAGCTATGATTTTGATGATAACTAAACTTAGTGTGTATTGCTATGGTTTTGATGCTAACTAAATGGTTGATTGTTCATATTGATTGGTTGAATATGATTGAGTTGAACATGTGCATTGAATGCTTCCTATGCATACTTTTCATGGAGCTTGGTTACATGATGCATTCATATTGGACATGCATATCTATGTATCTTGATCTTTAGTCAATCATGTTTTCAAAGTGTTCACTTGTATATGTGCATGGCTAAATTGCTCTCATACTTTGCTCACTTGTATAGAAATAATTCTTCACCTTTAGCTTAAACCTTTTATGGTTCAAGTGTTTGTATGCACCTTGAACATGGGCTTTCATGTATGCATTTCATACATTCATCATCTTGATTATTAAGCTAAAAGTTCTAATCATTTTTATCATGGTTTTGTAGGTTAAATTCTTTGTATAATCCCTCCAAGATCAAAGAAGCTCAATGCCACAAAGTTTGGAAGGGTTGCAATGGAGTTTGAGGGTAAAATCTTTAAGTCAGGAATTTCACTGTAGCCAGGTCGACACTGTAGCCAGGTCGACACTGTAGCGCGGTCGACCGCCAGGCCAATCCCGGTCGACCGGATTTCCCAGGGATCACCCGTTTGCAGTGTTTCTCAGTAGCGGTCGACCGCCAGAAAGTTCCGGTCGACCGCCAGCCCCGAGGCCTACTTTTGTTGACTTTTGGTTCAAGTTCGAAGGGTGGTCTTTCCATCCATTTCTTTAATCCTTTTGCCCCCAATTACACCAGATTTCGTGGATCTGGTCTGGGGCTTGTCCAAGGGGCCTTTCAAGAGTTATATAACATCTCATTTGGAGCCATAACCCTAACCATCCAAGAGATCCAAGGGGAGGCTATCCAAGGAGGAGGAAGAGGGTACTGTAGCTCCGTGAACAGTACCTCGTGCAGCAACAATCTTCATCCAACTTCAAGCCATTCAAGGTAGATCTGAAGCCAACATCCTCCAAGGAAAAGAAGCAAGCAAGGAAGCAAGGATTCAAAGGAAGATTGCTCAAAGAAGAAAGAAGAAGAAGCAAGCAAGCAAGCAAGTAGGCCATCCAAGGGGATTCAAGTGGAGATCAAGAGGAGGTGTTCAAGTGAAGATTGAAGATATGTTCAAGATCCGTAACATGCATTCAAGGGGAACCCAAAACATGAGTTTTCTAAACTAAGCCTCATCATATTTATGTTTTTGGGTAATGTATTTATGTTCATCATAAACTGAAGAATCTGTGTGTGTGTGGATCGTGTTGGATCCGTGGTCGTGTGTGTGTGTTGTTTTCCATTCGTGTGTGCGTAGATCTTCCTAGATCTACGTGTGTGTGTGTGTGTGGATCTCTTATATCCAGTTGTTTTAGTGTGTGGTTTGCTGCACTTGTCGCAGCATGTGTGTGTGGTAGTGATCCGGTTGTAGGATCGTGTTGGAGTTCATCTCCGTGTGTGTGTGTCTTGGAGCTTGTCTCCGTGTGTAGTTTGGGGCGCGTCCCCGTGTGTGTGTGCAGGTGTCGTCCTGTGTGTGTGGCTAGAGCGTCGTCTCCGTTTGGGGATTTATCCCCGAGTGAAGCCTCACCGAGTTTGGTGAGGGGTGGACGTAGGATTGCCGTCGTGCATCCGAACCACCTTAAAAACCGCTGTGCATTGTGCTTGTATTGTGTGGTTTGCTTCATTTCCTCTATCTCCATTCTACATAAACGTTAGTTTAAATTGTTGTTCTGGTTTTATCTTCGTCTATCTTGCTTAATCTATATCTTATCATATAAAGTTTGTTAAATCCAATTTGTGTTCATATAAATTTGAATCTCCTAAATAGCTTTGTATCACACATTTTATAAAAGGCCAAAAGTTTTTCTAAAATTGGTAATCACCCAATTCACCCCCCCTCTTGGGTGTCATTGATCGCGGGACTTCAGTATGGTATTGCGCGAGGCTCATGGGAGTCGGTATGCCGTACACCCCGGATCGGCTAAGATGTGCCAGAACCTGAAGAGGCAGTTTTGGTGGCCTGGCATGAAGAGAGATGTGGCGGAATTTATGGCCAGGTGTTTGACCTGTCAGCAGGTGAAGGCCGAGCACCAGCGACCGGGAGGCACACTTCAGCCCTTGGATATTCCTACGTGGAAATGGGACCACGTGACCACTGATTTTGTGGTTGGGTTGCCGAGGACGTCCAGTGGGGAGGATAGTATCTGGTTGCTAGTGGATAGACTGACGAAGACGGCGCGGGTGCTACCGATCAAGGTCAGTTAGAGCATGCATCGTTTGGCTCGTTTGTATGTGGAGCGAATCGTGCCGTTGCATGGAGTTCCCATCTACATTGTGTCTGATCGTGATCCCCGCTTCACCTCTGGATTCTGGAGGAGCTTCCAGAAGGCTCTAGGTACCGAGTTGGCATTCAGCTCGGCCTATCATCCTCAGTCGGACGGTCAGTCTGAGCGGACCATACAGACTCTGGAGGACATGTTGCGAGCGTGTTGCTTAGAATGGTAGGGGAGTTGGACCCACCATCTTCCATTAGTGGAGTTTGCCTATAACAACAGCTATCATTCGAGCATTGGTATGGCTCCCTATGAGGCATTGTATGGGCGACCTTGTCGGACTCCGCTTGATTGGTTCGAGGTGGGCGAGCGTGCCTTGATCGGACCAGATTTGGTGCAGCAATGTGTTGAGGTGGTGCATCTCGTTCGGCAGAAGATGTTGGCAGCTCAGAGCCGGCAGAAGAGTTATGCCGATCGGAGGAGACGACCTCTTAGCTTTGCTGTGGGAGACCGAGTTTTCTTGAGAGTTTCTCCCATGAAGGGTGTGATGCGTTTCGGTAGGCGTGGGAAGCTAAGTCCCCGCTATATTGGTCCCTTTCCCATCATCGAGCGTGTTGGGGAAGTTACTTATCGGTTGCAGCTACCTCCGGAGCTTTCCGCAGTGCATGATGTGTTCCACGTGTCGATGCTTCGGAAGTATATGCTCGATGATTCCCATGTTCTCGAGGATGCCGTTTGGCCTGAGGTAACCCCAAATCTGTCCCTTCCGGAGTTTCCTGTTCGCATTGAGGATCGGCGAGAGCAGCGCCTGCGGAACAAGGTTATTCCTCTAGTGAAGGTGGTCTGGCAGCGTCATTCTGGTGGCGAGACGTCTTGGGAGCGTGAGGACGAGATGCGGGAGCTGTATCCCTATTTGTTTGTGTGTGTCTGTCCCCCGTTCTTGTGCCTTGTTCTTGAATTTCGAGGACGAAATTCATTTAAGGGGGGAGGGCTGTGATGTCCCGGACCCTTTCGGATCCTTCTCCTTGGGTCTCGGATCTGCGTTTTCGGTGAACTTGGCTTCATTGTGTCTGGAGTTATGTTCTAGACATCTTTCGTGTTCGGATCCGTGCGATTCGGGTCAGTTTGGAGGCCCGGAACGTGTTCCGCGACTTTTTCCGCGTGTTTTCCGATTCCTGCGTGTGTGTCTCGGGAACATCTACGGAACCCTGTAGCGGGTGAACCGGGTCGTTCATCTACCCGCGAGTGGTACCGTTGTGATCAGCGTGTCGCGAGGATCGAGGAGGTGTATTTTTCCATATTTTGGGATTTTTTCGATTTTCCAGATTTTCTATAAATACCAAATCTTTTTCTATTCTTTTCACCTTTTTCTTTTTCTTCTTCTTCTTCTTCCCTAACCGTTGGAGAGCGCCCTCCCCACCACGCCATTCTTCTTCCCCGGGCGACCGAGACGCGGCCTCCTTCACTCCGGCAACGGCGTGGCGGCGGCGGCGACGACGAGGCGGTCCCGATGGTGCCCTTTTCGCGGCGGGAGGCGGGGCGTGCGGTGTGCAAAAGCTTCTTCCTTGATTCCGGCGGTGATTCAGCGGAGCATTCGCTCCTTTGAGGTAGGGGGACGAATCCATATGCTCATCCCGTCATCCCCCGTGATTTGTAGGCCGAATGGGAGCCGAGAGGGGTGTTTTTGAGCGGGTTAGGGCAAATCATATTTTGGGGAGAGTTCACCCGATCTATGGATTTGAGCCGCGATTCGGCGTTTTGATGACCTAGAATCATGCTAGGGGTCCCCTGGGATTTTCCCCTTTGATTTCCCCCTCTCCTATGGAGGTATGGGGGCGTGGTTAGAATTTTTGGGCGTTTCCCGCCGTTTCGCCCTCGGGCGGGTATGACGGTCCTTCCAGTGACCGTCACACTGTGTAACGCGCCTGGATGGGTGCGTTACAGCCCTGAGCATAGCCAGTGGGGTCTGTGGGCTGTGACAGTCGCACGATAGATCGCCACAGTGCTGTGACGCGCCTAGGTTGGACCGTCAGGCTGCGTTCGACCGTTGGCTGCCGACCCTTGGTTTTTGACCGTTGGGGGGTCAAGGCCTGTGACGCACCTAGCTTGGTGCGTCACAGCCTTGTAACGCCCCTGGGTGGGCGCGTCAGAGCAGGCGAACCCACCTCCCCTGACGCACCAGGGTTGGTCCGTCAGGTTCTGTGACGCCCCTAGGTGGGTGCGTCAGAGCCCGTTTTCACCTCGGCTTGTGACGCTCCAGGGCTGGACCGTCAGAGCCTTGTGACGCTCCAGTGTAGGTGCGTCACAGCCTGTAACGCCCCTAGGTGGGTGCGTCAGGGCCTGTTTTCGCCTTGGCTTGTGACGCTCCAGGGGTGGACCGTCAGAGCCCTATGACGCTCCAGTGTAGGTGCGTCACAGCCTGTGACGGCCCAAGGATGGACCGTCAGGCTCCTCGCTGCACCGAGCGTGTGCGGTTCCGTTTCTTCGACGATGGTTTTCGTGAGTCAGTCCTTACTTCCAGTGACCTGTCCACTAGTCGTAGCTTCCTGCGCACGCGGGTGCGGACCCACCTGGGAGTGGTGGAGAGCGAGACCCAGTGAGAGGCGGTTTTTAGGCTGGTCACCGTAGGGCCCCTTGCCTTTGCCACCAGAGTCCGGTGGGGGGAAAAACCAGCTGGAGGACCTGACCTAGAGCAGATGGTCTGTGTGTGCACACGTAGTTGGGGGCTTAGGACACGCGCTGACGAGCGTGACCCCAGCTAGTCCTTGTTGTGGTACTTGTTGCGTGTCTGAGTCTCACGTCCGGGGCGTCGTAGCTAGACACTTGTGACGCGGTGTAAGACGTCAGGGGACACATCCGGTCGTTCTTCTAGTGGGTAGTGCTCCTGTTTGCTGGCAGGTGTGGACTCGGGTTTCGTTGGACCGAGGTTTAGTAGTGCGTGCTGTTAGAGTAGATGGCTTTTCCGTTTATTTACTTTAGCTTGTTGGTCATACCGTACTCCTGTTAGGTAGGGTTACCTTCTACTTTCTCGTTTTCCGTGTGAGGTGGGGATTCGCGGGATCCCTACTGAGCCAATGAAATGAGGCTCACCCCTACTTTTCAGGTGAGGCGGGGTCGTCGAGAGGCGCGGCCGAGTTTCAACGTGGTTCTTGTTGATGCCGGAGAGGTGACGACTTGGCCACCTCTGAGATCAATTATAGCCACTGCAGGTCCTTGTTGGAGAAGAACTCCTCCACGAAGTTAGACAATCACTCGAGCCCTGTGACCTCACCGTACTATTTCACCCAACGCGGAGAAATTGGTCGCCATCAAAGATCAGAAACAACAAATCTCAAGAGATTTCTTGCTCAATTTCACTACAAGAAAAAGTGGCTATAGCGACCGCATTAGCGACCGCTTTAATCGGTCGCTAGTCGGTCCCAAATAGAGACCAATTCGGCGACCGAAATAATCGGTCGCACATCTGAGACCTATTGGCGACCGAACTAAATTCGGTCGCCAATCGGTCGCTGATCCCGTTATACTCCCCCCCTGCGACCCCCGCCCGCCCGAGCCCCTCCCCGCCCGAGCCCTCCCTCCCGCCCTCCACCCTCCCGACCGAACTAAATTCGGTCGCCAATCGGTCGCTGATCCCGTTATACTCCCCCCTGCGACCCCCGCCCGCCCGAGCCCCTCCCCGCCCGAGCCCTCCCTCCCGCCCTCCACCCTCCCGCCCGAGCCCCCTTCCCCTGCGGCCCCCTCCCCCTGCGGCCCCCTCTCCGCCCTAGCCCCCCCTCCACCCTCCCGCCCGAGCCCCCGCCCGAGCCCCCTTCCCCTGCGGCCCCCTCCCCCTGCGGCCCCCTCTCCGCCCTAGCCCCCCTCCTCCGCCGGAGTCCCCCCTTCCCCTGCGGCCTCCCGCCCGAGCCCCCCTCCGCCGGAGCCCCCCCTCCCCCTGCGGCCTCCCGCCCGAGCCCCCCTCCTCCGCCCGAGCCCCCCTCCCCGTGCGGCCTCCCGCCCGAGGCCCCCTCCGCCGGAGCCCCCCTCCGCGCCGCTCGCCTCGCCGTCGTCGCCGCGCCGCTCGCCTCGCCGTCGCCGCTCGCCGTCGCCGTCGTCGCCGGCTTCCTCTCTCTCACACACAGGTACCTCTCTCTCTCTCTCTCTCTCTCTCTCTCTCTCTCCCACCCGCCGCGGCCCCCCCACAGGTACCCCTCTCTCTCTCTCTCTCTCTCTCTCTCTCTCTCTCTCCAACCCGCCGCTGCCCTCTCTCTCTCTCTCTCTCTCTCTCTCTCTCTCCAACCCGCCGCTGCCCCCCCCAAGGTACCTCTCTCTCTCTCTCTCTCTCTCTCTCTCTCTCTCTCTCCAACCCGCCGCGGCCCCCCCCCCCACAGGTATCTCTCTCTCTCTCTCTCTCTCTCTCCAACCCGCCCCCCCACAGGTACCCCTCTCTCTCTCTCTCTCTCTCTCTCTCTCTCTCTCCAACCCGCCGCGGCCCCCCCCCCACAGGTACCTCTCTCTCTCTCTCTCTCTCTCTCTCTCTCTCCAACCCGCCCCCCCACAGGTACCCCTCTCTCTCTCTCTCTCTCTCTCTCTCTCTCTCTCTCCAACCCGCCGCGGCCCCCCCACCCCAACCCCCTGCAGGGAATTTAATGTGAAAATTTTGTTTAGGCCATGCTAATTTTTTGTTTAGGGCATTTCATAGTCCATGTTATTGTTAATATGATAGAATATTATTTTGTGCACTTTTCAGGTGTTTGGGTGCTTTATATTGCCTTTATTAACAGTCATATGGACCTTCCATTTTTTGTAGTAAAATACCAGTGCATGTAAATAGTCATTTTTGTGTGTTAGCATGATAATATATTCACAAACATGTGTTGTATTTGGATTGGCCTCACCTCTCCTTTCCTAATGATTAGTGTAAGGTTTTTAAGGGTTTAGTGTTTAGTGTTTAAGGTTTAGGGTTTTAGATTTAGGTTTTAGGTACTAGATTTAGGTTTTACTCTTTTAAGGTTTAGGATTTTTAGGGTTTAAGGTGTTTAGGGCTTTTAGGGTTTAGGGTTTAGGATTTTAAGCTTTATGGTTTAGGGTTTGGGGCTTTAGGGTTAGGATTTAAGGGTTAGGTGTTAGGGTTTAGGAAGGGTTTCAGGGCTACAGGTTTTTGGACTTCGATTTTAAGTGTGGGTTTTTCGGTTTACGGTTGCTAGGCTTAGGGTTGAGGGGCTGTTTAGTGTTTAAGGTTTAAGGGCTTACGGTTTTAAGATTTAAAGTTTAAGGTTTGACAGTTTTGAGGTTTAGTAGTTTATGTATTAGGGGTGGGGTAAGGGGTTCAATGTGGGTTTAGGATTTTAGTGTTTTAAATTTTATGGTTTTTAATTATTTTAGGGTTTTACAGTTTAGGGGGTTATGAGTTTATTTTTTTATGTTTAGGGTTTAACATATAGGGTTAGGGTTTAAGGTTTAGGGTTATTTAGGGTTTAGGTTTTTGGGTTTAGGGTTAGTTGTTTGGTGTTTAGGTTTGTTTGCATTTTATATTTGGCATATGAGTTTAGGGTTTTGGATTTAGCATTTGGGGTTTTTGGTTTAGCGGTTAGGGGGGTGGATTACGGTTTTGAGAGTTTAGGCTTTAGGGGTTTTTGGTTTAGTGGGTCTAGTTTCTAAGGATTTTAGGTTTTAGGGTTTAGGGTTTTTCATGTTTTTAGGGTTTATAGTTATTACAATTTAGGATTTTTAGGGTTTAGGGTTTTTCGAGTTTTTATGGTTTATAGATATTATGGTTTCATATTTTTAAGGTTTAGGGTTTAGGGTTTAAGGTTTTCAAGATTTATGGTTTAATGTTTTGAGTTTAGGGTTTAATGTTTTTAAGGTTTAAGGTTCTTGGGGCTTTTAGGGTTTTACATATAGGTTTACATTTTTGGGTTTCTTTTATTTAGGGTTTGATGTTATTAGTGATTTTAGGGTTTATGATTTTAAATTTATGGTTTATGGTTTAGAGTTTATAGTATTAAGATTTTTGATTTTTAGGTTTAGGAGTTTTAGGGTTTAAGGTTTAGGATTTAGGGTTTTTCAGATTTAGTCTTTTATGTTTGTGGTTTTTAAGGATTTTAGAGTTTCTAGTTTTAGGGGTAACTCAAGATTTAGGGTTTTAAGGTTTAGGGTTTGGGATTTTTAGTTTGAGGGTTTGGGGTTTAGCAATCGGTGGTTTAGCAGTTTAGGAGTTTAAGGGATCGTAGTGGGGTTAGGGGTTAGGGGAGGGTTTAAGATTTATAATTTTTAAGGGTTTTATGGTTTTATGATTTAGGGGGTTCGGGGTCTGCAGTTTAGTGTTTTTAGGGGTTTTAGGGCTTACGTTTTTTTTTCTATAGGGTTTACAATTTTTACGGGTTTAGGGTTTAAGGTTTAGGGATTTGGGAATAGGTTTAGGTTTTAGGATTTTAGATTTAGGTTTGAGCAAATCGCTCAAAAGTGCAATTTGCAAATGCACTTGGTTTATAATCAAAGCCGTCGGGGTCCGGGGGTCCAGAATGTGAAATACTGATCCGATCGGCATTCCGATCATTCCAACACAACCTGGGAGGTAGACGTGACTTGTCAGAGCTGACGGATTCTAAATCGGACTACCGGTTTGAGCCCGACGCTCAAAAGTGCAATTTGCAAATGCACTTGGTTTATAATCAAAGCCGTCGGGGTCCGGGGGTCGAGAATGTGAAATACTGATCCGATCGGCATTCCGATCATTCCAACACGACCTGGGAGGTAGACGTGACTTGTCAGAGCTGACGGATTCTAAATCGGACATCCGGTTTGAGCCCGACGCTCAAAAGTGCAATTTGCAAATGCACTTGGTTTATAATCAAAGCCGTCGGGGTCCGGGGGTCCAGAATGTGAAATACTGATCCGATCGGCATTCCGATCATTCCAACACGACCTGGGAGGTAGACGTGACTTGTCAGAGCTGACGGATTCTAAATCGGACTACCGGTTTGAGCAAATCGCTCAAAAGTGCAATTTGCAAATGCACTTGGTTTATAATCAAAGCCGTCGGGGTCCGGGGGTCCAGAATGTGAAATACTGATCCGATCGGCATTCCGATCATTCCAACACAACCTGGGAGGTAGACGTGACTTGTCAGAGCTGACGGATTCTAAATCGGACATCCGGTTTGAGCCCGACGCTCAAAAGTGCAATTTGCAAATGCACTTGGTTTATAATCAAAGCCGTCGGGGTCCGGGGGTCCAGAATGTGAAATACTGATCCGATCGGCATTCCGATCATTCCAACACGACCTGGGAGGTAGACGTGACTTGTCAGAGCTGACGGATTCTAAATCGGACTACCGATTTGAGCAAAACGTTTAAAATTATCATTCGTCAATTTCACTTCAATGAAAAACATCTTGCTTTTAATTTTCAAGAATAATTGATTTCTTTATTAAAGAATTGATTTTAATTTTTTTAAATGATATACAGGATCATCCGTCGCGAGATGTTGGACGAGACGACGACCAGGATGACACATATGCGGAGGATTTGTGATTTCATTTTAGTTATTTGTATGTTGCCATTTTATTATGGATGTATGATTAATTTGTGTGTTTGTATGTGATGAATTTGAAATTTGTGGAGATTATGAGTTGTGTAGTTGATTTATATGTTTTTATGAAATTGTTATGTAACAGGTTATTTATTTTATTAAATTGTTATTTATCAGGTGATTTATAGTAGCTTTATATTAATTTTTGAAAAAAAAAATTTAATTAGCGACCGCATGGAGACCGAATAGCGACCGCTGAAAATATTAACTTGTATACAGGCCCACAAGTGCCTATACTATATACGCTTGATGAAGTCTTTCTATAGCTTTTCTATGCTGCAGATTGTTTGTTCTCTTCTTCTAGATTACTTCTTCTGTGTTAGTCTTTAATCAAGGATACTACATTAGCGAGGAAAATTTTCCTCACACAGTTACTAGCTTGCATGAACTGCAAGTGTCAGACTTCATATTCATTTGAGTCTTTGTTTATTGCAGATTGTTTGCTCATTTCTTGTCCGAGATATGGGGATTGATTGGCGAATGGGAGCTGAATGGTTTGAGAAATGTCTTTTGGACTACGATCCATGTTCTAATTATGGAAACTGGACTTATGGGGCAGGTTAAGCTCTTTTGCAGACTTCTCTATTCCATTTTTTAAATTTTCACTTCATGGGCCTTCTGTGAATTTTCATTTTTATGATGAGAGACTCAATCATAAGGTAAGGTTCACCTGAGACTAACACACCTAAGTGATACTTCAGGAATCACGGGAGATAAGCTGATTGCTTTCACATTTTTCTATGTTCATTAATTTGCTTGGTACTAACCAAATGTATTATTTATGACAGGTGTTGGAAACGACTGGGGTGTATTTTACTGCATCTTGAGGGTTCCACTTGTGAAACTTTGGCTGCTCTTAGTGGAGATGGAATTGCATTCTATGTCTTGTGGCCACATTATCCCCTTTGGATAACTTCTCATGTTGCCGTCTCCAACTGAATGAATTTTATTGCTTTCAGGTATTTTCCATGATTCCTGGTTTTAGCTCGGAGTTGATGCCGAAAGGTCGTGAACAGGAAAGCCAGGCAAAGATCAAGCGATACATGTACGTGATGGGTTCTATGACCAATGAAGGTACTCTCATGGTGTTTTCTTCTTCCATATTGTCCATTATACATGTGAATATCAATATACTCATTCTGCTGTTTATATTTGACATAGCTTTTATTTCAATCTTGGGCGTAAGACTGGATGATGATGATAGTGCTATGGTGTCATGGTGTGTACCCATCATGCATTGTGATCAATGTCCATATAAGTAAACTAGCAGAGTACAGCCCACTTCAAGTGTTTCTGGCAGTACATTATGATTATTCCACCATTTACCTGTGAATATGTATTTGATCCCGGGCGCATGAATTATTTCTCTCCACTGTTTCATGCAAGCTTTGTAAATGGGGAAGGAGATCATGAGCTCATTAACCTGAGGTGGGAATTGCTTTTGGATGAAGTATGATCATTACATCGACCGTAGTCTTGAAGTCGGGAGTGTTTAACCTTTCCAAGTCTCTCATAATCCAACAGTCATTTACCTTTCCACTTATTTGATCCACAATCCCATTAAATTTGAGGAAGTGATCCTTGTTATGACACGACCACTCCGACGGACAGAGTGACCTCTCAAGATCTCGATCCGCACAACAAGAAGGGAGGAAGAAGAAGGAACAATCACACAAGATAGGAACACATATTTACGTGGTTCGGAGGTTACCCCCTACGTCCACGGGCGACGGCGACAGTGGAACTTCACTAGATGTGGAGAAATATACAAAGAAGTCAGCACCCCAACTTGGAGGAACAAATCCTCTCACAAGAAACTCTCTCAAGCTATCCCCCCAAGACCTCTTTTAGATCTTCTCTCTAAGAAGCTCACTCGGGCTCTCACTTGGGGGCGGGTTTCATTTTTCATCGAATTAGAAAATTATTTGGGACTATTTTATTTTTCTTGGTCCAGTTCAAAAAATTAGCACACCGCCTAATTACTTAGTCCATCGGCTAGTGTGTGCAATTTGATTTTTCACCCTTTATCTTGGTGCATGTTCTATGTTGTTGGTTTTTCTTTCACATTTATTTGGGAACCCATTATTTACATCAGGCAGCCAATGACCGGATGCGTGGAGATTGTTTTCTCACTCTATATTTCATACCGGTTGATCTATTTGCCTGAGTTTTCTTTGTCATTTATTTCTCGTAAGTGTTGTTTACGTAAGACAATGAATATATTTAATTAGGTGGCGATTCATTTTCCACCGTTCATTTTGTGCTGGATGATGCATTTGCAGGGGACTGTATGCCTTCAAATTTATTTATGATTGTGTTGGTTAAATCTGGCAAGACATGATTTTTTGTGCAGAATGATTTTATAAGCCTTTTTTCAAGTAGGATGATCTTACCTTACTTGGGTATCCTTTCTCATTTATGCATGATAATTGTACTTTACACAATCAACACCATGATTTTGTGTGCAGGTTCATTTTTCACCCTATTTTCATGCTCCATGATCTATTTCCTTGGGTTTGGACATGTTTATGGTTTTGGACATAGCTTGGGCACGACTAGGGTGTTATCATCATGCTCGAGTTCGGTCTCACATGCGACCTCTCCATTTACCACACCAGCAGCCCCAGATGGTTCTTCCAGTGCCGCCCCGACCATGACTCCAGATATGTTTAGGCAGATCGTCAACGAGACCGTCTCTCAGAATATCTCTCAGAATATCTCAACCATCGTCGCTCAGACCGTCTCCCAGATGCTCACATCCTTGGGAATTGATAGTAGTAGAGCACCTCCTGCACCTCCTGCACAGCAGCCTCCGGTAAGTATTTTATTTGATTGATTTTCTATTTGTTAACTCTAAATATCATCTTACAAAATATAAGAATTTAGATTGAGGAGGGGAAAATATCATTTTCTTAACTCTAAATATCATCTTACACCTATCCTCTGGATATTAGAATCAACAGGCAGACTGTTCTGCAGGATTTTCCATAGGTGTATAGAGATTTTGGTTAGAACTGAAAGTGAAAAGATATGTATAAATTCTATTCACTTGAGTGGGGGAGGATACAGATCTATAAATATTCATAAAGCTAGAATAATATAAGGAAAGTAACATGTAGACATGAATAAAATATGCCAATTTAGGTGAAAAGATCTCCCCAAAGTCTGGTAACTGTCATGGCAGGAAGCCAGGAACAGCACCTCTAAGCAAAGGAAGGGCAGTTCATACAAAGGAGCATAGGTCATAAGTTACCGGTCGGATGGCCGTGCCGGTCATTCCAATACGACCGGGGAGATGAAAGTGACTTGTCAGAACTGACGGAATCCAAATCGGATGCCCGGTTTGAGCTCGGCGCTCAAACTTCATTTTTAAAATACACTTATTTCAAATGAACTGTTAGGACGGGTCCGGGGGTCTAAAATCTGAAATACCGGTCGGATGGCCGTGCCGGTCATTCCAATACGACCGGGGAGATGAAAGTGACTTGTCAGAACTGACGGAATCCAAATCGGATGCCCGGTTTGAGCTCGGCGCTCAAACTTCATTTTTAAAATACACTTAGTTCAAATGAACTGTTAGGACGGGGCATTTGGTTCTAAAATCTGAAATACCGGTCGGATGGCCGTGCCGATCATTCCAATACGACCGGGGAGATGAAAGTGACTTGTCAGAACTGACGGAATCCAAATCGGATGCCCGGTTTGAGCTCGGCGCTCAAACTTCATTTTTAAAATACACTTAGTTCAAATGAACTGTTAGGACGGGTCCGGGGGTCTAAAATTCGAAATACCGGTCGGATGGCCGTGCCGATCATTCCAATACGACCGGGGAGATGAAAGTGACTTGTCAGAACTGACGGAATCCAAATCGGATGCCCGGTTTGAGCTCGGCGCTCAAACTTCATTTTTAAAATACACTTAGTTCAAATGAACTGTTAGGACGGGGCATTTGGTTCTAAAATCTGAAATACCGGTCGGATGGCCGTGCCGATCATTCCAATACGACCGGGGAGATGAAAGTGACTTGTCAGAACTGACGGAATCCAAATCGGATGCCCGGTTTGAGCTCGGCGCTCAAACTTCATTTTTAAAATACACTTAGTTCAAATGAACTGTTAGGACGGGTCCGGGGGTCTAAAATTCGAAATACCGGTCGGATGGCCGTGCCGATCATTCCAATACGACCGGGGAGATGAAAGTGACTTGTCAGAACTGACGGAATCCAAATCGGATGCCCGGTTTGAGCTCGGCGCTCAAACTTCATTTTTAAAATACAAGATGAAATTTGAACTTATATTGTGTGTGTGTATTTATATATATGAAAATGAGCTGGCTTAAACTATTGGCATACTCTTGTTAATGCTTGATTTCTTTATTAAGTCTTGTTAATGCTTGATTTCTTTATTAAGGATTTGATTATAATTTTTTTAAATGATATACAGGATCATCCGTCGCGAGATGTTGGACGAGACGACGACCAGGATGATGTTGGACGAGACGACGACCAGGATGAGACATATGTGGAGGATTTGTGATTTTATTTTAGTTGTGTATGTTGTCATTTTATTATTATGGATGTATGATTAATTTGTGATTTTATTTTAATTGTGTGTAATTTGAGGTTCGTGGAGATTGTGATCCGTGTAGTTGATTTATTATTGTTTTATGAAATTGTTATTTATCAGGTGCTTGTATGTGATGAATTTGAGATTTGTCGATATTGTTGTCTGTGTAGTTGATTTTATATTTATGTTATGAATTTGTTATTTATCAGGTAATTTATTTATCAGTTTAAATAAATTTTTAAAAAAAAAATAATGCAAAATTAGCGACCGCATGGAGACTGAATTGCGACCGAATAGCGACTATACGTTATATTTCTTTTATTAAATAATTATACTTGGCGACCGACTAGCGACCGAATTGAGACCGAATAAATCCAATAGGTTAATTTTATTTTTAAAAATACAACATAATTAGAGACCGAATAGCGACCGAATTGAGACCGACTTAATTAGCGACCGATCAGGCGACCGATTATAATCGGTCTCTGGTAACGACTGATACTGCGACCGAATTATGTCGGTCGCTATATAGCGACTAGTATATAGCGACCGACATGTTCGGTCGCTAGATAGTCTCTGTTCGGTCGCAATGCAGATTTGCGACCGATCTACGACTGAATAGCGACCGCTAGGTCGGTCGCTATCCGCGATTTTTCTTGTAGTGTTTATCGATTTGTTCGATCTCTTTCCGTTTCTTGTGTTTTAGCCCCTCAAATTCGTGCGAGAGTTAACCCACAGTTGATAGTTTGCAAATGTTCTTAGCTTTCGCTCTCTGTTCTAACGACGAGTGTTTTGTTTCAGTTTTAATCTTATTCGCATCGAAGGATGAGGGTATGATGGGTATAAAATAAGAATTTGAGTCGGGATTTTCCGTGCGTTGTATAAGAAAAATGACGGCCTTGATTTATCTGAGAAAGATTAAATGATATCCAATTAGAAGTGATGTCAAATCACGCTCTTGGGGACCAGTTGGAACGTGTATTATAATTTAAGTAGACCTAATTACAACGTCAGCCTTGCACAGAATATTACTCGCTCGACAAAAGAAGGGAGAGGATGGCCAACTTAAAGTCATCCCACCTTGCCATCCCATCCCACTAGCTGTCCACTCTCTCTCCCTCCTTCGTTCTTCCATTAGTTCGAATTGAACCAATAAGACGACCGAGTGCGAGTGCTGCACCCTTTTAGTATCCACAAATATAATTCTTTTACTGCACGTATCGCAATTGGCACGTACATTGTTAAGGATAAGCTCCCACACGTGATCTGTGTCTTCGGTTGATTGGGTGTAGGCTGACATGGAGTTGTCAGCGCCTCTCTCTCTCTCTCTCTCTGTTCTGCAACAATTTGGCTAACTCAGCGCTATCACATCCCCCCGTCTTGTTGAGTTGGCCATTTTCTTTCTATCCTCCGTCATCCCATCAGTCCACGTTTGGAATCAGATGGCGACAAAATGCAATAAGTGATGCATCCTAACCGGTGCAACAAATATTACTCTTGACATCACATGTATCACGAGTACGGACATGGTAAGGATAAGCTCCCACAATGGGCATGAGTGGACGGCTGACCGGGTCCAGGTGACGGGGAGCCGTCAGTGCCCCCCCCCTCTCTCCCTCTCTCTCTATCTCTCTACCAAAGGGTATTATCATGGATAGACTTGCAGCCGTACCCGGTCGACTGCTCACACAATGTTCACCCATAGATCATAACGTCAAATAACATTACACCATTTTAATAAAAAAAATATTATGTATGCTACGTCAAAATTAAACGGCCTGGAAAGCCCATCCGCATTGGGCGGCTGTCACAGAAGTAATACCACTCAGGTAGTACGATCTAGGTGGTTTGGCTTTAGGGAATGTTCCTCCCAGTTTGGGATATAATTTGCTTGCTTTTATTGGTGTCATCCGGATATGATCTAGTTAGGGGCCTAGGCGTTAATGCGGCAAACGATAGGGGCATATGCGAAATAGGGAGCAGCACTAGAACAAGGCTCGCTTATAATAATATAAGCGCCGTGGTGTCGACGGGGGAGCGCGCGTAGAAGAAGAGGGTGGGGGGGAAAGGAAGGGTTCTCCGACGCCGAGCGAGAGGCGGCCGAGGAACGCGTCGTACTCTTCTTGTCTAGGAGCCGGCGGAGCGGGAAGGGAGTGGAGCGCCCCCTCCGGAGTTGCCGGGTCCGTGTCCGGGGAGCTATCCTTCCCGGAACCGGTGAAAAGGGGGTGCTTTGGTGGATGTCTTGGGGAATCGAGGAGGAGATGAACAGCGGGATTGGGTTGGGCAGCGGCGTGTACGGCAGCCACAAGACGATGATGATGGAGTCGGAGTACATCCACCTACACCACAATCACCAGCCGAGGGAGAACCAGTGCAGCTCCGCCCTCGTCAAGCACATCAAAGCTCCCGTCCACCTCGTAAGCGCAAACGCCCTCGTACTCCCCATCTGTTCATGTATTCTGCTGGATGTAGCACGAGCTATATGGACGGTTGCAGCTATTCTCTCCCCCCACCCCCCACAGAGTTTTGTGGGGGGTTTCCATCGGGCCCTGCAGATTTCGATGGTATCGGTCGGTGTTAAGCTTATTCTGTTGCGTCTTTTGTTTCAAAAACCCTCTGCTCTGTGTTCCCGTGTTCGTTTCTGAGTATTTAAATGATGGGTTCGGCCCATCTTTCTTGGAAAATAAACAAGAGAAGTCCAAAGTGCTTTGCCTCATGAGGGCAAATTTAATTCTGCGGATTCGTAAGAGTCGTGGGTCTTATCGTTAATTGTTCTTTTGGATCACACTGCAGTGAGTATTTATAGGCTTTGCCCTAAATCGTTCTGATGTAGGACGAAGGATCGGCAAGTAATTATAAGACAGCGATCAAAACGTACTTTAATTTTGCATCTGCTTCTTGTGGGATTCTTGTGTCCTCATAGGGTGCTCTTTCTTTGTGCGCATGTGTATGGGCGTGGCAACAGGTGTGGTCTCTGGTGAGGAGATTTGACCAGCCTCAGAAATACAAGCCCTTCATAAGCCGATGCGTTGTTCAGGGGGAACCTGAGATTGGGAGTGTCAGGGAGGTCAATGTGAAGTCGGGGCTCCCAGCCACCAGGAGCACTGAGAGGCTGGAGCTCCTCGATGACAACGAGCACATCCTCGGCATCAAGATTCTAGGAGGCGACCATCGTCTAAGGGTGTGTGAGGCCTCTACGCTCATCCTCCTGATGATGCTTTCTTTTTCACAGCTCTCGTTTTCTTTTGATCTAGTTTCTTCTTGCCTTGTCTTGATTAATTGTAATAGTTATATGTTTTCATCTGCTTCGCTGTGGATGCACCTGCTTTTCTAATATCTTTTCCGGTATTCAATAACCATTGTAGAATTTCTAATTCATTAATTTCGATATGTGGCTAAATGGTTGGGGACCGTATCTTTGATTCGTACTCAATTGTTCCACGCTTAATCTCTTATCAAGTACTGTACGCCTGTCATCATTGCCATGGTAAAGTTGTCTCATTGATCTGGGGTCGGCGAGATCCAATGGACGACTGAAGCATGCGGAGGACAAGCTTGAACATGTCCATACGTTTTTGCAGGAAGTTGCACATTTTGCCGACATCAAAACGCCGGCTTAAAGTTAAGCTCGCTTGTTGTTCAGGTGCAATCTACTGTTGATTTGACGGCCGGGCTCTGCTGGTTTCCGCTAGTTTTGCTCTAAAAGAGAAATAAATGAACCTGCCCATAAGCTTAACATACCCATTAATTGTGGGCATCTCTCACATCAGATTGAAGTAGAGCCGTTCTCCAACAGCCATGCCTATGGGTTACATCTACTTGGAATTCAGTGTTGAGCAACTCTTTCTGCTGTTAGAACTTGTCATTTCTTAAAATGTTTAATTCCAACAAACAGTAACTGTATGAACTGATATCTGTTTGATCTAGATCACTGAAATGATTATATGAAAATTTTGTCTATATAGGCCTGGCATTGCAGCTGCACTCTTGGATGTTTGAATCCTTCTGAGCAGTCTTATTCAGCATTCCTAGTCATGGGTCAAGTCCTGATGGATTGCTCGAACATCTAATAATGATGTTTTCTCTGCCATTTTCCTTGTTCATTATCTGTAAGCACTTATCTCTTGGTGCACATCTTGAGACATCCAAAAAGGATGTATCTTGCTGTGGCAAGTTAGCTCAACACCTCAGTACGTCTTCCCTATCAGAGGTCATTTAAAATGATATCTCTCTGTCAGTTTTCTTGTTCTTCAGTCTTCACTATCAGAGGCCATTTAAAATGCTATTCTCTGTTGCTCATCATGCAGTTGTGAGTTGCCTATTGGATAAATCCTTTTGGTCCTCATATATGCTTAGAATGCTTGCATTTTTATCTAACCCCCTTTCCGCATGCTGTTGCAGAACTACTCATCCATCATAACCCTTCATCCAGAGGTCGTCGACGGGAGGCCTGGTACGATGGTCATCGAGTCGTTTCTAGTTGACGTCCCCGATGGCAACACCAAGGAGGAGACATGCTACTTCGTGGAGGCCCTGATCAAGTGCAACCTCAAATCACTAGCCGATGTATCTGAGCGCCTGGCACTGCAGGACAGGACCGAGCCCCTGGATCGTTGCTGAACCCGGGAATTTACAAAGACATGGGCGTCTGGAGAGACTCTAGCTCTGAGCCTACTCCCCCCCCCCCCCGGAAGAGAGAGAGAGAGAGAGAGAGAGAGAGAGAGAGAGGTTGGTAGTCCTCTTGCCCGTCTCATAGAGTTAGCTGCCACTGTCTTTTGTTGCCATCTTTTGCCTACCTATCTAGTAATACTTGCTCTGCACTTGAGTATGCAGTAAAATTACACCTCACTCTTTTCATTGATCTAACTGGACTGATAGAATGGGAAAAAATATTTTTTTTTCTTTAGAGTGGATCTCAAGAAACTATCCTATCTGTTCAGTTGTACCAATGAAGAATATGGAGCGAAGATTTACTGCACGCCTAGGTGTGCAGCAAGTATTACTTGTTGCCTTTTTCAGTTCGAGGGGAGTGATGATAAACGTGGGATATCCGGAGTGTATAGCCGCAACAGCTGCACGTATGCCTCTGCCACGCCGTTGGAGCCCGTCCGTAGATTAGGAGAAGAGAAGGTAGAGCAGTACTGTTCATAGTCTATAATATATAGGCCACTTCTGTATTAATCTGTTTTTCCTGGGTTCTTGCCCACGGCCGTGTCTTGTCTCAAGGGGACTGTAAATAATATCCGTTGCAGTTGGGGATACATACCTCGGTGTGTTCCTGTAATAACAAAGGCCACGTAGTTTCCACGTAAATAACCTGCCTCCTCCAAACACAGTTTCCTAGAACATCAATACGGCCGGATTGGACGAGGTAGAGGGAGTGCCAGCACTCGGCAGCCCCTCTTGGCCGGACGTACGCCGCGGTGGGGGACGGAGAATCCCCTATATTACATGACAAAATCCATGTTCCCCCGTTGCCATCCTCATGCATCTTCTTTAATGCTCTCCTGTTTTCATGTTCGCAAATGCTCACATGCCACGGTGGTGCTTGGGGGGGGGGCGGTGGGGGGGGGGGGGGGGCAACTCGGTGCTATTGCTGATTTGAACGAGGTTCCTCCCAAGTGGAGATGCTGCCCGTGTTCCTCTTCCTGCTGCAGCGACGGAACTGGGTGGATGGAACCCTTTTTTTTTTTTTATCTATGCCGACGTAGAGGCCCGGCGCTGTCACCGCGGGTTCCCTCCCTGGTGGGTAGTTGGTGGGGACGGCGGTGGCTCAGTAGACGGCGTGCCGTCCTCGAGGACCTTGCCTTTGGCCCACAGCCATTAAGTTCCGTTCTTGTCCTCTCACGGCCGCTCCCGGCCTCTGAGGGGCGAGTGGACTGCGACGGGGCGGGGCGGGCGGTGGTCCTTGATTTATTTTTCTGAGGAGGAGAGGGGTTTCACATGGGGTGGGGTGGGGTGCAGAGACCCCACCGCCGCTTCACGACGAACGGGTAACCCTTGATCCCCCTTAGCTCATTCGTTTCCTTCCAAGGTGCAATTAAGAAAATGGATGGGGGACTGCCAACTGCTTCTCCACACACAAGCTGCACTGGCTAGCTGCTCGCACCTGGTGCTCGGAATTGTTTCTTCTTTTTAAAAGTGGGGTGGGGTGGGGTGGGGGGGTGAGAGATTGGAAAAGGAGGTGCGGAGGACCCGAAGGAGGAAAGGATAAGGCCCGTGCGGGCGTGGGCGGCCGGGGAGCAGGTGGGTGGGTGGTGTTTTATTACTAATTTGTGGCACATCATATCGGCGGGCACCGACTTGGGGGAAATGGTGACTACACTGGGTCTCGGCGTCTCGCTTCTTAATTTGTTCCCAGTCATATGGGAAAGATGGATGGAATGGGAAATCAAGAAATCATGGGACGTGGGCATTGAAAAGGATGATAGCATAGCAGGTTTCGAGAGGGTGGTGCGCGCGGTTGTCATTAAATGGGTGTGAAAAAGGGGTGTTGGCTGGCAACCGGGTGGGAACAAGTTGAATCACGGTCCCTGTTCACCATTCGTGTTTCACGGTTTGGTGTACAAAAGGGGTAGGCGTGCAGGCAGAGGAGAGGGTAGAAGAGGGAAGGGAGGATGAGTTCTCAAAAGCTGGTTAGTCCTAGTTCCACTGTCTAAATAACCAAGTTTACTCTAGCTCGAATAAATTTTGCCGCAGGAGTTAATGTTACGGTATCACATTTTTGTCACTTTCAGTGTGGCTTAAAGATTAAATGATAGAGTTAAATAACTTAAGTTAGCTGCTCTCAAATTTAAAAAATATCAAATTTAAATTTATTTTACTCATTGTTTGATTTAAAATGTCACCAACAAAATCTTAGGCTTCCTTGGGAAACCCAATTGGGTTCAATAGATTATGAAAAATACCATAATATCTGAGGAAGGAAAAATACGTTAGGCTCAACGTGACTCAGTAACGTCAGGTCTACACGGTCCAATGTCGCTAGGCTTATGGAGGCCAACACTAATCGAACGGCGGTCCAAGAACGTAGTCCAATCGAGGCACACTCAAGACTGGCCGGTCCACATGCATGATGCTCACACGCATGCGTCCCAAATGTCGTAAGATCTGCCAACAGGTGAGCGTTGAGGCCACGATCACGGAGCTTACCCCGACGAATGTTAGATCGCGCCCCCACCGTCGAGATACCCGCCACGACGTCCTTCCTCAGAGAACGGGCGAGTGGGCAACGGATGATCCCACGATCGAGCAATACATCGCTCTACTAACCACGTTCTTGCTAAGTCAGGAAAGAGATGACACCGCCACAATCAGTATAAATAGGTCGCAGGTGGACCTTCAGGGCAAGACAGATTGGCAGTGAGACACAGACAGAGATCTACACACCTACGCATAGAGACAGACACAACTACAGAGAGTTCTCGACCACCGATCCAGACCTCGGCTCACTTCTCGATCACTCACCACTCAGCCGAGCACTTGCTCACTCTCCCAACTTCTCTTCTCCATCTCTCTTACTCTCTCGTTTTTCTTTCACGCTCATGTCTGACTTAAGTATCGGAGGGTTGTCCCTTGAGATCACACCCAGTACTTCTTTTGACACTTCACTCAGTGTTAGCATATTTCCTCGGGATAGCCAGATGCTCTCCCTCTCTAATGAAATCTCAAAGTGTAGTACGAGGCCGAGATAACACTTTTGTACATCTATATTTCTTGGCGCCATCTGTGAGAATAGGATAGAAAAGCCATGGCACCCCATGGAAACTACTGCAACACTAGAAACCGCCAGGTGGCTTCAGGCTCTCAATGATCTTCTTAGGAGGCCTCTTCCTCCTCGCATCCATCTTGTGGCGCTACTCCACTGAATCCCACCACGAACAAGCTGGCGGAGATGTGCTACCAGATTTAGTTGCTGAAGGAGGCATACCAAGGCTCCATCAATCGCCAGGTGGAGTAGGACTGTGCTCTGACTGTACCTCCGTAGAATGGAGGCATACCAACCATGGCGAATTCGCACTGAATGCATGATCCATCACTCCTCTTCGTCGCCTACACTCCTTGCTTGCTTAGTCAACCCTCACGGCACCCCGCTAGCCCGCTACACTCCAACCTCGAGATGGCGTGTAGCAACCCGGATAAATTAGGGGAAATAAAATTTCCTAATTAGATAATTAAATCCTCTAAATAAATAAGACAAGGGTCCAAATCTAACAAAATATAAAACCCAAACCTCAACCCAATTGAAGGCCTTAACCCATATGGGCCTTATGGGCTAGGAAAAAAGGTATATATAATATATGGACCCCTTTTTTGTTTAAACCTAAATCCCCAACCGTAATGAACATGTATAGTGGGCCTTTAGCCCATAACCTTTCATACGTCTAGAGGAGTATAGGGTATATACTCATATATGTATACAATAGGGGTTGTTTTTATTCAAAAGCCAAAACCTTTTATCACCTTCGAGACTTGCATGGAGTTTAGGGTTTTCATTGGAAAAGTGGGTGGCGGCTGGTATTTTAGCAGTAAAGGATATGCATGGGAAATATTACACCCATTAGGATTGCTACGTGGGAAATTAAATCCCACTAGGATACATAAACCAAACCAAGATCCTATAAATAAGCTCTATTCGATCGACGAGAGCCGTTGTTGCTTCTGTTGATCGTGCTGATACTAATACATACGTCGACCTCTGCCTCCCCTTGCCGTCGTAAGCTGCTCCCTACTGCCTCTTCTTATTGCTGTTGCCGTGAAGAAGTTCTTCTTCTTCTCCTTCGTTGCGGTTGCTGCCGTAGTGCAGTTGCAGTTGCTGCTACTGCTTATTCTCTCCTTCCTCTGCTATTATTGCTGGGAACGGGGGAAGCTTCTGCTACTTCCTCATCTTTCTGCTATCTTGCGTGAAGGAAAAAGGAAGCTGCATCTTGCTGAGGGGTTTCTAGTACCTCTGCTACCACTACTGCAGTTGTTCTGCGGCATATATTCTCCTTATATTTCTTTTAGTTCGTCATCTCGATCAACCACAACGGTAGGTTTTCTCAAGAAATGAAGCCCAATACAATAGGAAATAAGTAACTGCATGCATGTAATCTTGTATCATGTTCATAGATTCATCCCTTAATGTCTGTTTTGAGTTTTACGTGTCTCTGTTAATTTTTCTAATGCATATGGAAATAGCGACCAAGGCATTGTCGCTTATTGAATGAATGCCCGCGCGAGCAGTCGCTAATTTCATGAAAATTGAGACAGTGACGAGGGCACAGTTTAATGAGCGACCTTAGCCATGTCCCTAATTCTTTTAGTGAAATTAATAAATACCACATGTTAAAATTTAATATCTATGAAATATAGCGTTAAAAATTCTGCGTGAGCATGTTTCTAGAACCTTTATATTTTCCCTGTCTATCCATGTCTTTACTTTCCTGATTATGTGAACTCCAAGTTTATGAACAATGTTATGTGTCTAAGGTTGTATCTGCCCAATGCATAGCATCAAACAAAGAATGAGCGACAGTCATATAGTCGCTATTTAAAGAATAAGCATCCCTATACGGTGACGTTGTTTTGTAAAAGTAATTAGTTAAAATGAAATATAAGGAAATTTTGATTCTGCGACAAGACAGTAGAGTAGACGTTATTTAAAGATTGGGCACCGTTGTGAATGGTCACCAATTCTAATTAAATTATGTTGATTCTGGAAAATTACAAGAATTAGCGCCCGTCCATACAGTCGCTAATTCTTAGTAATTTAAATTAGATTTCTGTAAATATAGGATTAAGCGACCTTTCAGAAAGCCGCTATTTCAGGATATAGCGACCTCTGGATGCATGCCAATTTTATCATCTCTCAGTTTTCTCGTGTTTCTAACCCATATCGCGGGTTTACTTGGCACTCTCATCTCACATCCGTAGATGGAGTCCCTGTTTTATTTCTATCGATTACACACTCAATTCTTGGTGATGATTGGACCCTCCACGGGATATTCCTTCCTTTGCACTGATACTTTCTTTATTGAGGCCTCCATAAGTCTACGCTAGCCTTGGATTCCCTCAAGGTAGCACGAGCAGGTTGTACCCTCAAGGCAGTCGAACAGGTTGTACCCTAAAAATCCTAGAACCCTCATTGGTCACATCACTCGGAAGAAACGTGATGCATTAGCCCTCTTAGAGCGCTATTTCTGGCCTCTTTTGAGAAGTTTATCGTTGTTAGCAGATAGCGACCATGACTTGGGCGCCAAAAGGAATTGGCGACCAGGCCAGTGACGTTATTTCTCTGATTTAGCGACCTGAACCTGGACGCTATTTCATCGAGTCTGTACTGTTCACAGGAATTAGCGACCATATAGTAGGCGCTATTTCTGCAATTGATGGCGACTGAGTGGGTGCCAATTACCCAGTTTCATGACATGTCTTGATTTTCATGAGGTTTAATGATGTGTCATACCTGTTCAAGTTCTGCCTTGAAGTCCTTCATTCGTGAAATGCACCTTATCATCCTACAATGGTTTATTCCTTGGAACTCTATATTGGCTATAATTATAATGGATGTCTAAAAATATACATGACTCAATGTTTATGCATATAAGGCCTGATCTAGTCCTGGGAGGAGCACCCGAAAGTACTTGTGCCCATGGGAGTTGATTGATCACGGTGTGGCATTATACCGAAGTGCATGACTTGCTAGATTTGACATTCCATGACTCATGCTTGACTCGTACTTGACTTGACTTGACATGACTTGCGTGGCCCGGAATGGGTATTTACTTGCTTGATATTATAATAGTCAATTCTCATGACCTTTTATTACATACTTGACTATCTTGATATACTTCACATGATTATCTTTAAATCTTGTTAGTCCATCTACATTACTTCTTGTTATTCCGCTCTCGACATTTTCATGCGTTCATGCCTAACGATACTTGCATTCATGTAACATGTAATTTACTTAAAGCAAGCTTGTACTTGAGATATAATCCCTACTGAGTGTTCGCTCACCCTAGTCTTTCCCCTATTTTTCAGGTAACTCCGATGACGAGAATCAATCAGATGGGAACGGGAACGAGTAAAATGTGTAGAGCCACCCAGTCATGGAAGCGTCTATCTAGTCGTGTCTTTTCCTATTTCTTGAGTCTATCATTGTAATTTTTTCCTCTTTATTGAGTCTAAGTTTGTCATTTGGTATTCTCCTATTTGAAGGTTATGTAAGACTATTGGTAGTTTTAATAAATAAAGGATTTAGTTTATTATCTTTACGTTTGTGCACTCTGTCTATAAGGTCGAATTCCTTATGCTCTGATTGACATGAATGATATAAACTCGTCACGCGTACCGGGTTCCTTCCGCGTTCGGGGCGTGACAGTTTTTCTGGTATCAGAGCCTAGGATATTCAATTCCTAGGAAATCAAGTCCAAGGATAACTTTATACTTTCACCCGGTGAGATTGGGTAGAGCCATGGGTTAAGTTAACTTAGGAACTTAGACCCTTGGATTAATCACATATTAATATAGTGACTTAATTCTTGTAGGATCATCGCTGTCGAACGTGCCCAATGGTGTGACATGCAACGTACCGTCCAAGGTCTCACTCAGGCGCTACAACAAGTGGCGCAGGGCGAAGCCAATCGGGGAGTGGGAGATCTCCACAGTAGCTTTCGCAACATGAACCCACCAAAGTTCATTGGTTCGACCGACCCCGATGATGCCGAACACTGGATTAAGGAGATCGAATGTTTATTCCATGTCATGCAATGCACGGATGAAGAAAAGGTTTTATTAGCAACCTTCCAACTAGAGCGGGATGCTCGCTTTTGGTGGGATTCAGTAGAAGCCACCTTGCCTCATGAACAAGTTACGTGGGGCGAGTTCGTAGAGTATTTCAACAACAAAAACTTCTCAGACCGTATTCAAGAAAAGAAGGCCACAGAATTCGCCGCCCTCAAGCAAAGGACCTTATTAGTGGCTGAGTACGGGGCCAATTCTCTCGTCTGTCAAGGTATGCACCACACCTAGTGTGTACCGAGAAGATGAAAGCTAGAAGATTTCTCAATGGGCTTAGGCCGCAATACATTACTCAACTGACGCCGATGGACATCCAAGTCTATTCGGAGATGATAAGGCGAGCCCAGCTGCTAGAAGACGCCACGGAGTTGTCCGACCGAATCCATGGAAAAGATATGAAGGAGCATGTTACGAGCTCTAGCACATTCAAGCCAACCTTCAACAAGAAAAGAGCTAGCAATGGAGGAGATTTCTCCCAAGAGAAGAAGTTCAAGAAGAAAAGCAAGCCCTTCTCCATTACTACCACACCTTCTAAAGTGGTGTGTAAACATTGTGACAAGGCTGGCCATAAGGCCGAGGAATGCTGGAGAAGATTGGGAGCTTGTCTCCGTTGCGGGAGCCCTGATCATCGGATTCCTGACTGCCCTCTACTTAATGACCAAGTCGGAGACGAGAAGCGCCCGATGAAGAAGCAAGTACGTTTCCAAGCACTTCAAGAGGCGGAGCAAGAAGAAGGTGGACTTGTGGAAGGTACATTAAAGATTTTCTCTAAGTCTGCTCGTGTCTTGTTTGATACCGGCGTGACTCATTCTTTTGTTTCCAAAAGATTTGTCGATCCATTACCTATGGAACCAGAGTGGATAGATCTAGTTATTTCAACTCCTCTCGGGAACGAATCCGAGATCTCACACCATTATCTAAATTATGAAGTTATGGTGAAAGGAAAAAATCTACCTACCGATTTAATATGCCTAGACATGAAGGATTATGATGTCATATTAGGAGCCGATTGGCTATCCACACACAAGGTAACTGTAGATTGTCGGAACGGCAAAGTAACTTTTATTGATTGTCCAGAATTAGTTTACACTAGTCCACATAGTCGGAACAAGTCACCCCTTATTTCAGCCCTCCGAGCTAGTAAGCTCTTAAGGAAAGGATGTGTGGCTTTCATAGCATTTGTGTCTACCACGGAAGTTAAGGAGTCTAAGATTGAAGACATCCGAGTGGTTCGGGAGTTTCCCGATGTATTCCCAGAAGATCTGCCTGGATTACCCCCACAAAGAGAAGTGGCCTTCACCATCGACCTTGTCCTTGGTGTTGGTCCGATTTCTAAGGCACCTTATAGGATGTCCCCCGCCGAACTCAAGGAATTAAAGGAGCAACTGATGGAACTTTTGAAGAAAGGATTCATCAGGCCGAGCACTTCCCCGTGGAGAGCGCCCGTGTTATTCGTAAAGAAGAAGGATGAATCGATGAGACTCTGTATCGATTATCGGCAATTGAACCACCTTACCATCAAGAACAAATATCCACTGCCAATGATCGATGAATTATTTGATCAAATATCTGGATCCAAATATTTCTCAAAGATTGATCTCAGGTCAGGATACCACCAACTAAGGATCAAGGATGAGGACATTCATAAGACCGCATTCCGGAACAGGTATGGGCACTACGAATTTGTTGTTATGCCTTTTAGACTAACGAATGCCCATGTAGCCTTTATGCAATTGATGAATAGCATATTCAGGCCTCATCTGGATCAATTTTTAGTGGTCTTCATTGATGACATATTGATTTATTCAAAGACCAAAGAAGATCATGAAGAACACTTAAGGATTGCATTATCAACTTTACGTCAAACTTAGCAAGTGCGACTTCTGGCTCAAGGAAGTGTCCTTCCTAGGGCATGTGATCTCGAAGGATGGCATTTCTGTTGACCCGTCAAAAGTTGAGGCCGTAAAGAATTGGGAAAGACCAACCAATGCAACAGAGATCCGAAGTTTCCTAGGTCTAGCTGGCTATTACCGGTAATTCATCAAGGACTTCTCCAAGATCGTTGTCCCTCTTACTAGGCTGACCCACAAGGAGATTCCTTATACGTGGGATGAAGAATGTGAGAAGAGCTTTCAAGCCTTAAAGGATCATCTAACAACCGCCCCGGTCTTGGCATTACCAACTGAAGGGGAGAAATTCGAGGTATATACCGATGCGTCTGGCATTGGCCTCGGATGTGTGTTAATGTAACAAGGGAGAGTCATTGCTTACTCATCCCAACAATTAAATAAGCATGAGGAGAACTACCCGGTGCACGACTTAGAGTTGGCCGCGGTAGTATTTGCTTTAAAGATCTGGAGACATTATCTCTACAGATTACAATTCACTGTGTACTCCGATCACAAGAGTCTCAAATATCTATTCTCTCATAAGGAATTA
Organism: Amorphophallus konjac; assembly: GCA_022559845.1. Taxonomy (NCBI): domain Eukaryota; kingdom Viridiplantae; phylum Streptophyta; class Magnoliopsida; order Alismatales; family Araceae; genus Amorphophallus; species Amorphophallus konjac. The sequence continues at coordinate 105,212 of JAHNEJ010003383.1, read as the reverse complement.
AACATGAGACAAAGACGTTGGCTAGAGTATCTCAAGGACTTCGACTTCACAATACAATACCATCTTGGAAAAGGTAATCCCGTAGCCGATGGCCTTAGTCGAAAGCCGAGAGTGTTATTGGCCAACTACATGATCCAAGAATGGAAGTTACTGGAACAATTCTCTAAGCTGGATATAAGCACGGACAAGGAGAAAGGGTGTATCACCCTATCGCACATGAGGATGCAACCGGATCTACTGTCCGAAATCCAAGGACTTCAAGATAATGACCCGGTACTGGTAGAAATAAAAGATAAGTTAGAAGAACAACCTGATTTCAAGCAAGCATCAGATGGAAGATTATTATTCCGAGAAAGGACTTGTGTACCAGATTGTCCGAAATTGAAGAAGAAAATTTTAGAAGAAGTTCACCGATCAAGGTGCACAATTCATCCCGGATCTACCAAGATGTACCAAAACTTGAAACGGACTTTTTGGTTGCCCAACATGAAAAGGGAGATAGCGGACTTTGTTGTTGATGTTTTGTTCTACCTCGCCCCCAAACTAAGCAAATAATATAATAAGCATGAACAAGCATGAAAGTATGAACAAAGGACTAGGGGCGATAATAGATAGAAGAACTGACCGTGATGACCACCAAGGTTTAACAACGCCAAAGAGATTAAGAGAAGAGTGCAACGGCGCCGTGTACCTTAGAAAGATGAAGACTTGATCACGCTTAAGAAACGGGGTGCGGGGAATTTGTGGATTACACCTCCTCTCCTTCCAGCCGGCTAGAGGAAGAGGGCCTCACGTTCTATGCATGCTCTCCTGCAAAATAAAGCCAAACACAAGAGAGAAACCCATTAGAATATGTAGTGTAGTATCAAATCCCGTAGTGATAAAATTGGGTTAGAAATTGAGGGAGAACGCACCGGGGGAGGGTTTTTAACCCCTGTGGAAGGGTGCAAAAGATAGGTGTGTGTGTTGTGATGATAATGAAACAAATAGGAACAGAAAATATGCTGTATAACTGCGGAGAGAGTGCATGCAATATGGGGAAAAGTGCAGGTGTAGCAGAAAAAGTAGAACCGTGATGATTTGTGAAATTGGGAGGGGAATAACTAAGAGTAGAGAGAGAGATAGACAACCCTTGAGCATAGAAAATGAAGATTATACTTTCCTCTTCAAGATGGGATCAAAGAGACGAGTCGGAGATGTAGCATGGCTTTGCCCCAGGTTGAAGAAGAGCCCCCCTTCGCGACTTACGAACTGGGTTCTTTAAATAGGAGTACAGAAACCCTAGCCCGAGTTTAGGAGATAAAGCTTTGAAATAGGAGTCCTAGATTGATGAAATAAGGAGATAATAGTGGGATAAAGCCCCTAGGAGGGATTAGAATCGATCAAAGAGGATTATCTTGGAGAAAATGAACCAAACAAGGTCTCCAAGGAGTCCTCGGGCGAAGAAATCGGAGTTCAGGAAGTTTTGGACTCTCTGGTGAGCAAACGGTCTATCGTAGGGCCGCAAAGGGGAGCAAACGGTCATGGGAGGACCGCAAGGGGACACCAAATGGTCTAGGGGGTGACTGCAAGGCGACAGGAGCGAAACGGGGCAAAATGGGCACAAATTGGGAGGTAGCGGTCTAGGGAAGACCGCTACCATCTGATGGTAGCGGTCTTCCCTAGACCGCTAGACTGATGATTTTTAATTTAATTTAAATTTTTTTTTTTACATAGTCGCAGTCTCTAAGGAGACCGCGACCTCCAGGTCACGGTCTCCTAGGAGACCGCGATCTGGGGCCTGGGCAACCTCGCGCGGTTGGACCCCGGACATCCGTTTGAGCTCCGAATTGACCCGAAACGGTCCTGAAAGTTGGGGAATTGAAGATAAAAGCTTCCAAGGCTCAATGGGCATGAAAAATAGTCAAGAATGGGCTCGAGATAGGCTCAAAGAATGCCCCAAAATAAGGGTTAATTCAGGACATCACGGAGGTAAATAAGAGAGATAACTCAACTTACAGGCTGAAAATGGGTGTCAACAGATGCCCCTCCTTGATGTATGCTTTGCAAAGGAATGAGCGAAAGCGACGCAGAGGTGAAATGGAAAGGAGATGGAGCGAAAGTGATAGCGACGTGAAATGGAGATGAAGTAGAGATGAAGTGGAGAGAACTGAAATACGGGCATCAAGGTAAAAGACACCCGTTACAACAAACAAGTGATAGGAATTCTCCCGAAAACGTCGAACTAACCACCAGGAATGGATGGCAAGGATGACACATGCTTGGAGAATTAAACTAAGGGAGGAAAAGAAACACGACCAACCTCATTGGGGGACATAATCCATGGACAATGAGGGGATCAGAAGAACATAGCTAAAAAGTTGGAAAAGGAGAATTGAAATTGAGATAAAATCCAGACAAGAATCACGCTGGCCAACCAGACCGAGTGGGCAGATCAAAGAAAATGATCAAATTCAGAGTGGAATGAGAATCTCTTATCCAAGAGAGATAAAGCACAATCAACCATTGCTGAGGAGAAAACCTTGAGAAAATCACGAGGCGTGAATGCTCAAAATGACATGATGCATGCTGGGCTACAATAAAGAAATCATCAAAACGAATGCAAAGAAAGATAAAATAGAAAGTACTCAAGAATAATATTGCTAGACTGAGCAAGACAGGGTCAAGAGTCTTCTTGCAACCACGGCGTGTGAGACAGAGTCTATCATCCCCCACCCGACTCAACCGAGCGGCCTATCCAATGATTAACAGTATGTTCTTAAATCTTCATCATTTTTGTTATAGGGGAACATCAGATCCCGGAACACACGGACAACCAGTCGGTCCTTGAGAGGCTATAATAATGTAGATACCATATAGTAATGCAACAATGAGCAGGGATAGAGAGCCATACCTGACTAACCTGCCAAGCGAAACAGTATTTTTTTTATTTTTAAATTTTCCATATTTTTATGTGTTTTTTCAAATAGGACAACAAACAATAACAAGCGAACAATGATGAATATGAACCAAACACAACATAATAAGGACGTACGAAATATAGTGAAAATGAACTAAACATAACATAACGAGGATAAACAAAACATAACAACATAACAACACCATAAGAACAAACGATAAGCGTGCGTGGGATTGGAGACACGGTGGGACAAGACAACACAACAACACGTTGGGACAACATGCGCGGTGGGACAAGACCATGGTGGGACAAAGACACGTGGGACGACAACACCACGGGAGACAAAAAGATACGGACAATACACGCGTGGGATGATAACAACAACACATGGCATGGCGACACAGTGGGATGAAAACATAGTGGGAAGAAAACATGGTGGGATGAAAACATAGTGGGATGAAAAACATAGTGGGATGAAAACATAGTGGGACGAAAACATAGTGGGATGAAAAACATGACAGACACGGAGGGACAAAACAATATGTGTGCCAAGGACATGGAGGGACATAGACACGTGTGACAAAGACACGGCGAGATAAAAGACATGACAAATACGCTCTTCAATCAAAGCTCAAGATCAAAATGAAGTAAAACCGCTAGGTTCATAATCGTGAGGCAATGCCCTCTCATGGAGACATGATGAAGTGAGATAAATAAATAAGAATTGAGGACACAAGCTTCAGAAAGATCAAGGAGTAGATTGAAGAAGAGAGAACAGACAAGAAGATATGGAGCAGGAGGCAAAACGAGAGATAGAGCAAAGGAGCTTTGAACACCTGCAACTTGCACACTTAACAAACAGATCATATCCGTTCTCAAAATAAATAGACAGAAATACAGGAAAAAGAGAACATGAGACATATATTTTTGGATTTTTTTAGATTTTCAACAATATATGATTTTTTTTAGATTTTGACATATCTGATTTTTTTTTGGAATTTTGAAGTATTTTTTTTGGAATTTTGACATATCTGATTTTTTTTAGAATTTCAAATTTTGACAAAGCAATCTGCAGTACCTAAAAATGGGCTCAAACTACTGGCCAGGGATCGCCGTTCCTACCCCTCTCATTAAAAGCTTCCCTTAAGCAGGGTGTGCATGTGAGAGTGGCTTGCCACAATCAATCGCCTCTAAAGAACGGTGCCCCTACTAAGGCCATACTCGGGATACAACCCAGCCTAAGAGGGAGAAATGGAAGAACAATTGGAGACAAGCTTTATGCGGGATGGGAGACATCAAGACTCGAATTCTCCCCCAGGGCACTACCCCTTAAAGATACAGTCTGCTGCACCGGGGCTTTATGTCTTTGATTTTGAGACCCATATTTATCAGGCACGCATGCGACCGGGCTCATGACGTCCCGCGGGGAACTGTACTGCCACTCTTGCCGTGCCTTTAATCCATAATTTTACATAATTTTGATTAAATTTTGATTTATATTTGTTAGCTCTTACTGGCTAGATATAGCATGAATGCTCATTTTCACGAGGGTCAAGACTGCCCCTATTTGAGACCTCTCTCGTATTAGGGAGCGCCTAGGTTGGTCATCTCATATATCAATCTCTTGCCCATGCACTTGGCCGAGTAGAGAAAAGAAAAGACCTAGCAATGATGTTGCTCTAGAGAGATCGGCTATAGCTCACCGTAAAGTGTGTGAAAAACCCATACTCAAGATCACCCTCAACAATCGGGGAAAGAAACTAGACTCCCAGCATGGAGCTATCACCAGCCTGAGAATGCTGCAGAAGCGAACTCATTTTGACTGAACTAAGCAAACTTCCAAAATCGCTCAACCATGTTGAGGAAACAGCATTAACATTATGTGCAGGAATAATAGAAACAATGAAAATGAAAGCATATTCTTGCACAAAATAAAGATACCTTGCAAATCCGTGGCGTGAAAATAGCATCCTGAAGCGAGAGCTTTATCATCGAGCTTTGAACAGCACGAGCTTTGTATTCCTTTCTTGTCGGGATAAAAAGGAGAGGATAACAAGATTTCAAGGTTCCTCGACACGGAGGAGCGGGAGACACCAAACTGGACGAAGAAGGATAAAAATGAAGAGAGACGAGGGCTAGAACTCCCTCACTCAGGCACAAAGACCCGGATAACAAGGAACCAGATACAGAATAAACGGAGATTAACTGAGATCAAGGCGAACTAAAGCCTCGAAAATAGCAAGAAAAAGGGCAATGACCCTGAAAGGGTGAAACAGAGGGAATAGAGAGGTGATGAGTAGATTGTGGCAAAGATAAGGAAGAAAAGGAGAGATCATCTGACGTGGTCAAAGAAGAAGAGTTGTGGACATCTAATAGGGTCGGAGAAGAAGAATCATGGACATCCGACAGGGTCAGAGAAGGAGAATCATAGTCATCTGATAGGGTCGGAGGAGAATTAGAGGCGACACCTAGGAGTCCCGGGGAAGAAGAATCAGGTGACGTCCCGAAATCAGGATGAAAGGATGACATAGGCCGAGGCCAAGATTTGTAAGAGGAGGGAAAATCTGGAGGATCTGAATGGGAAGAAGAGGAATGGCGGTTCGTGGCCCCTGGAAGAGTGGAGAAAATGATGGAAACAAGGTCAGAAGGAGGAAGGTACACCACCCAAGGGTGGGAACTGAGTAGAAGGAAAGATGAATGAAAAGAAGGGGAGGAAGAGGTGGACCCCTGAATGCACAATTGACGGCCCTTGAACTTGCGCCGCCGCCTCTTCTTAACTGAAACTGGCTTGTAATGGACCCTCCTGGCGCAGAGTCGAATCCTTGGGCACCTTGCCTTGCAATATCTTCTCAAATAGCGGGCCCACCTGGCAGACAATCTAGCCCGGTTATGAACATGCAGCTTCGCTGGGGCGGTTGCCCCTAGACACCCAGTGCTAACATTATGTGGACATTCTTGAACAGCTAACTCCTCAGAACGATGAATATTAGAAAACCATAGAGTTTTGTCACTCAGCACCAGAAGCATGAGATTCGGCAACTCCACTCGGTAATCAAGCTTGAAGCACAACTCCCATGCTAGAGGGGAAGGCCGAAATTAAGGGAGAGTAATACACGGCGTTGACGTGGCCGGCTTGCTGATACACCGAGAGAAGCTGCACAAGATGTGCAGAATGTCCTTGAAAAATATAGATGATACGGCCAATTGCCCCTTGAACATGGAATCCATCAAACCTTTGGCAGCCGTACGGGTTAGCACAACTCGGGTAGAGCACCCTTCCTGACCAGCAATCTGAATAGCAATGGAGCGAGAAGTAATAACAGCATCAATTGTGAACTCCCCGGCGAGCAAAGAGATTGCCACCGGTCTTGCTCTTGAAGAAACCGGCACTAATGCATGAGAGTCCTTCTTGGCAACCGTCATTGGAAGCAAAGGCTCATCATCCCCAAAATGGCCAGGGACCAGGACGCAGACCGGCATCCGGCAGATGAAATCTTGAATCTGGAAATGCAAAACCGGCAATGCATCATCCTGATTCGGCTCACAAGGGACCAGACCCAAGGGGCACCAAAGGCAGCGCACACTCGCTTCGTGGGGTGGAAGTGGATGGAGAAGTGGAGGTAGTAGGTTTGGAAGGCAGAGGTGAAAGTTTAGAAGGTGTGGAGGCTTCAATGGGAATGGTGATATCGAGTGGTGGTAAAGGCAATGCGGGCGAAGGTGAAGGTAAAGGCAAAGGTGAAGCTTGCTCAGGCTCGGGCGGTGAGGAAGATGGAAGAGAGGGTGGAGATGGTGATGAAGGCACTGGTGGTAGTGGAGACGGAGGTGGTGATGAAGGCAAAGGGGAAGGTGAAGGGGAAGGCCGTGGCGCCCATCATCGACGTATCGACACGACGCGTCGGGTGGCGTTGGGAGTGGAAGCGGTGGTAGCAGAAGCGAGGGAATAAGGGGAGGTAGCACTAGCCTGAGCAAGGGCTTGGGTTTGTGGAGGTTGTGAAGACGGGGTAGATAACGGAGCTGGCGTAGTGCTAGATGGAGAATCATAGGGGTGCCCCTGGTCTTGTAGAGATGGAGACAGCTGCCTGGGCGACTCCTGCTGCTGCTACTGCTTGTTGCGAAGATGTAGAACAACGTTACGAATCGTAGGCCAATCGATCCTTTTCTTATCTTCCACGTCGTAAACAAACTCCCTGAACACGGGGCAATCTTCCACCAAATGCCCCTGTTGGCGATGATAATCACAAAACTGAAGCATATCCCCGACCACGGGTCGGCAAGGCACAACTGGAGAGAGTGGCAATGCGCGAGTGGCCATCAAAGCCCTGAAGATGTCCGTGAAAGACTCCGGCAACGGAGAATGAGGAACCTGCTTTGGGCAAGGTAGATGCCGAGGGGTATGAGAAGGAAATGGAAAAGGTTGGGGAGGTTGCGTGGGCAATGGTAAATGGCGACTGGAAGGACTAGGCGATGGCGCAAGCAAAGCGGAGTGGGAAGGTATGTAGTGGACGACATCCACTTGCTTGGGGTGTGGTGTTTCCTTGACTGGAGGTGAAGACACATGTGGGTATGTAGAAGCGGGAGGCTGAGTTGCGGAGGGTTGATTTACGGAGGGTTGACTCATGGAGGGTTAATATGTGGAGGCACAGGGCTGACTCTTGGAGGGTGCGATGTAAGTGGAATGTTGACACGTGGAGGGTAAATGTTGATATGTGGAGGCGCAGGGCTGACTCATGGAGGGTTGATGTGTGGAGGTAGATGCAGATGGTGGGGTGTATGGAGATGTAGAAGACGGAGAAGACTCGGTGTCAAGGGGATCGTGGAGTTGTTGGTGAATTGATGCGGGACGGGACGCGACTTGACGCCAATTTGGACTCGAACCTGGGACTCTAGAGAAACTCACGGACGTCCCTAGTGAGGGAAGCGTGCGGATGTGCGCGGTTGAGAAACCGGCAATGAGCCAAGGGTATTTGGCTCTTCCATGCTCGGATCGAGTCACGGGACGGGTCACACTCACTCACTCACGCAGCGGTGATTAAAATTGAAATGAGCTGATTATCCTAACACATGCAAGCGTTGCATATAGAAATATACTAAGTAAGCAAAATGTCGAGTGAGGGAGTGGAAATGATACCTCCACGCTCCGGGCGTGAGGAAGACGATCCCGGCCAAGACTCGTACTCCCGGTACAAACACTTATTAAAAATTACAAATATGATGCCCACTCCACGCAGGGAGGTAATGGGCGACAATAATGACTCGGGAATATCAAGCTTGGGTTGACGGGCAACGTTTTTGGACCGATCCGTCGGTGTTGTCCGGACGGCGTGTGCGGGCGATCTGGAGGATCACGCTCGGATCTGGCGTCCGATCTGGCTGGGAATGGTCCCGATGCGAAGAGGACTCCTGGAGGAACAATCTCTTGCAGGGGATCGTGCTGGATCGCCTTGTGGAAGGCGAGGCGGCCTGACTCGGGGACGTGGCTGCTTGCTAGCCCGAACCTGTTCTACAGTTTCAAAATTACGCGACCTGGCGAGAATAAATCCTGCGATCAGATCCGATGTCAGATCGATGTGAAACTAGCACCGTTACGAAGATCTTTTGAAGATCTACGAACACCTGTAATCACAGGAATTTTCCTGTTGCTGGAATCTTCGTGGGGAATTTTGGAACAGGAAGGTTTCCTATCTCAGAACCTACTGGGTAGACTGGGATCTGCCTGGTAATCAGGTTTGACGGAGGCTCAAATTGTAGATCTGGGATTTTGAAATTTTATGGGAGATAGAGGGGGTAGTGAGGGACGTACATGAATTTTTTGGTATTTGTCTGAGGTGATTTGAAGGGTGAGAAGTATTTTAAGACAGGGGGTGGTCGGATCTGGACTACAGGAGACTGAACAGATTTTGGATTTAGCAGTGAATTTTAGGAGGGGTAAACAAATTCATAAAATCACGAAATAATTTGTGGAGAGGGGATTTGGTGGATAGAAAACACAGTCCAAATTTTAGATTAATCTAAAATTGGTAAGGGGGTCAAATAGGCGAAGAGGTGGGTTGCTGGAACATAGATCTGCACTGTGACAGACTGTGTAGATCTGGGAAAACGTAAATGGAACGGGGGGCAAACGAATGATTCAAGGCATGAAAATTTTTATGGAAAGGGGGGATTATGTGGGAAACTCACCCTCAAAATCTCAGATCGATCAGATTTGTGGATTGGGAGAAAGAATTCGAACAATAGGCTATTGCCCAGGGTGACAGAACTGATACGGTATGGCGGCGGTGGTGCGACGGCGGCTCGATGGCGGCGGCGGTAGCGGTGCGGAGCTTCTCACTCAGGGAAGAACTGATAAGGAGGCCTCACACCTCAGATTGGGCTGCTTTCTCAGCTGCAAAGGAGAAGCAGAGAGAGGGGGTGCGCCCTTGGGCTCTTGAGCAAAAATGCTGGTTTTTCTTCAATTAATTATATGGAAATCACAAAATACAAGGGTGATATAACTCTAACTAAAAGACCTAATTAACCCTAGATCTAGGGTTATGGAGGGGCAATTAGGGGATAGGAATATTTAATTCTTCTCCCATGTGGTGAAAGAAAATACAAAATTCAAAAAATAGGTGGAAAGGGGGGGGCTCCTTAGATGTCAAGGGGGAAGAATGGTCCAAGTTTGAATGGTCAAGCTCACCTTTGGACCTTGGACCACGCCCACATGGGCCCTAGAGTCTAGGTGGCCCAATGGGAGAGAGGGCGGGGGTCCCGCCGGGCCAACATGACCTTTTTGCAAAGAAACCCACTAATTCCTAAGGACTAACACATTGGCTTATAATTGCCATACAATTGACTCAAGGATATGAATGTAAATAAAAAAGTTTGTGGTCTTGCTTTCATGTCCCCATCAATTCTCTCCGGGTAGGAGAAACTCGACCCCGTCGAGTAAGGGGTATGGCTGCTCATGTGTCGCTCCTGCGGATCTGTATCTCTGCTCGGGTGATCCACGTGTCAACAGATGTGGGCCGTACACTCCACCGTACTAGGTAGCGTGGGTACGCTCCACTCTTAGTAGTCGTCACCTGCTCATCCGATATATGTTCTATATGCTCACGCTGCTGTTGGAATGAGGCTAGTGGTGGACACTCCGGGGTGGGGTCACTCTCAAAGGAGGAGACGGCTCGAAAGACTCACTGGGAATCATCGCTGGGTCCCTGTATGTGACTAGATCTTAGACATTAAAGGTAGAGCTGTTCCCATATTCGTCAGGCAAGTCCACAACGTATGCATGAGATCCAACTTGCCTCACACTCGAAAGGGACTGACACCTGCGAGCTTGCATAAGACTGACTTGACTCGACGTATGCAGACTCACTATGCACTCGAGAAATGTATGTATAGACTCTGAACAAAAAAAGAAAGAAAAACACAGACTCATACATGACCCTAGACAAACCTACTGTTAGACCGACCCATACATATGCAATGGTGAACCATGACATCTGAATGTGTGACAAGCATATGCTCGAGGCAACCAGTGGTTGGCGGAATGGGGACTCCTAGACATTCTAAAATGTCCCTAGCATGTGGCTGCCTTTTGGATTTGGGAAGTTTGGGAGGTTTGATTGGCCATGAGAGTTGAATTTACCTTCTTCATCACCCCTATATGTATGTATCTCTTGCCAATGAACGGACTCGATGAGTGTAGATTGAACGGCCCGTAAGGAAGGGGTGTGGTAGTGGACTCCCTTGAAGAAGTGGAGTAGATAAGGTGGGTCAAGAGGCCCACTAGGGAAGGGGTCGAAGGGATCGAATGTGTGACCCCTCGAGATGGGTTCCTTCACTACACAGTCCCATGGTTGGAAGTCGTGAAGGTGTAGATGGTCACCTTCATTCATGATGGTTGATGGGACAAGGGGCTGACAGAGAAAATAAGGGTCCTCCCTCAGGACGGTAACACCGTAAGAGGGGACAAAGTCAAGCTCATCGGGTATGGGAAAGAATAACAGGACCTCGGAGGTGATATGACCCATGGTGTACACCAAGATAATAGACCCCAAAGCAGAGAGTATGAAGCTATGACTATAGGGTTGGTCAGACCCTAAGGCCAACATACATGTCAACTCCCATTAACAATCTAAACTCCTAAGAAGATCCTTCACATTTTCTACAAAGCAGAAGGACTGAAAAGTGGTGTGAAAGGAGTTAATGGGTACTACTGGGAGTGTTGGTTCCATGTATGGGTAGCAAGAGATTGGAGCTTCCAGACTTAGGCCCTTCCTTAACCAGCTAGCTAAAGGCTCTCTAATGACCAAATGGCTCTCAAGTTGTAGGAACAACTCAGAATGGGGATCTAAGGATGATGGTGAGTAGATTGTAGGGGTGGGTGGCTGAGGTGGCACAAGTGTAGGAGTCTGTGAGCGAGGGAAAGGGTTCCCCGGTAGGGGCGGGTGAGGCCTTGGGGCAGGTGCATCCTGCATCGTGGACTCATGTGACCGTCCGACCGGCTCGACACCCTGCTGAAAGGTAGATGCCTGCCGTAGGGCAGACTCAAACCTTGGCTCGAATGGCTCAACCTCTAGAGCAACCTGATAAGCATGCTCCAGAGTGGTCACGTTGCGGTGAAACAATTCATAATAGTAGTGAAGCCGCAAACCATTTCGGAAGCACAATGGGATCGTGGTGCTCTCCTCTCCAACTCCACATCCCAACAAGTACTCATCAAATTCTCTAATATACTCAGACACAGACTTGTTGCCTTGGACGAGACTGATCGAGGCTTTCTCTAAGGCGGGGACTCATCTAACCAGACCTTGGACAAATCGGTCGGAAGTGTCCATCCTATCCTTCATGGCTTTAAGTCTACCCTCAGCACGGGAAAAATAGTCCCGTGTGTCTAGGTCAAACTTGTCCATCCTATCCATGAGGGTGTGCATAGTTTTAACCAAGGAAGAATGCCTTGGGACTTGGGCGCAAGGGCTGGCCATAGATGCAAAAGATGGAAATTGGTTCCTCTATGAGTGGGCATGTAATGGAACAAAATGCAAACTAATGCAAGACTCTAAGGAACAAGGGGCTACAACTCAAGGACCAAGACACAACTCTAAATGGTGATGCAAAGGGGTAGAATGCGGACTCGAATACAAACCTAAACTCAACCCATATCCGGTACGTGGCGGAGATAGGGATCCGAAGATCCTCTCACGCAAGGATGCTACCTTCCCGATAGGCGTAACCCATCATTTCGGTAACACCTTGTGATATATCGAATAAAGGAATGACATGCAACCTATGACAAGACAACCTAGACTAAGACCGTGCTATGGAGACTACCCTAGACTCAACCCACTCTGATACCAATTTGATGAGGGACGGGACGCGACTCGACGTCAATTTGGACTCGAACCTGAGACTCTAGGCAAACTCACGGACGTCCCTAGCGAGGGAAGCATGCGGATGTGCGCGGTTGAGAAACTGGTAATGAGTCAAGGGTATTTGGCTCTTTCGTGCTTAGATCGAGTCACGGGACGGGTCACACTCACTCACTCACGCAGTGGTGATTAAAATTGAAACGAGCTAATTAACCTAACACATGCAAGCAGAGGCATATAGAAATATACGAAGTAAGCAAAATGCCAAGTGAGGGAGCGGAAACGATACCTCTACGCTCCGGGCGTGGGGAAGATGATCTCGGCCAAGACTCGTACTCCCGGTACAAACACTTATCAATGATTACAAATATGATGCCCACTCCATACAGGGAGGTAAAGGAAAACAACAATGACCCAGGAATATCAAGCTTGGGATGACGGGCATCGTTTTTGGACCGATCCGTCGGTGCTGTCCGAATGACGCGTACGGGCGATCTGGAGGATCACGCTCGGATCTGGCGTCCGATCTAGCTGGGAATGGTCCCGACGCGAAGAGGACTCCTGGAGGAATAATCCCTTGTAGGGGATCGTGTTGGATCGCCTTGTGGAAGGCGAGATGGCTTGACTCGGGGGCGTGGCTGCTTGCTGGCCCGAACCTGTTCTACAGTTTTAGAACTGCGCAATCCGACGAGAATAAATCCTGCGATCAGATCTGATGTCAGATCGACGCGAAACTAGCGCCGTTGCGAAGCTCTTTTGAAGATCTACAAACACCTGTAATCACAGGAATTTTCCTGTTGCTAGAATCTTCGTGGGGAATTTTGGAACATGAAGGTTTCCTATCTCAGAACCAACTAGGAAGACAGGGATCTGCCTGGTAATCAGGTTTGACCGAGGCTCAAATTGTAGATCTGGGATTTGGAAATTTTATGGGAGATAGAGGGGGTAGTGAGGGACGTACCGGAATTTTTTGGTATTTTTCTGAGGTGGTTTGAAGGGTGGGAAGTATTTTAAGACAGGGGGTGGTCGCATCTGGACTGCAGGAGACTGAACAGATTTCGGATTTAGCAGTGAATTTTAGGAGGGGTAAACAAATTCATAAAATCACGAAACAATTTGTGGAGAGGGGATTTGGTGGACAGAAAACACAGTCCAAATTTCAGATCAATCTGAAATTGATAAGGGGGTCAAATAGATGAAGAGGTGGGTTGCTAGAATACAGATCTGCACTGGGATAGACTATGTAGATCTGGGTAAACGTAAATGGAATCGGGGCAAACGAATGATTCAAGGCATGAAATTTTTGTGGAAAGGGGGGATTACGTGGGAAACTCACCCTCAAAATCTCAGATCGATCAGATCTGTGGATTGGGAGGAAGAATTCGAACATTGGGCTGCTGTCCAGAGGTGGACAGAACTGATACGGTATGGCGGCGGTGGTGCGACGGCGGCTCGATGGCGGTGGCGACGGCGGTGCTGAGCTTCTCACTCAGTGAAGAACTGATAAGGAGGCCTCACACCTCAGATTGGGCTGCTTTCTCAACTGCAAAGGGGAAGGAGAGAGAGGGGGTGCGCCCTTGGGCTCTTGAGTAAAAATGCTAGGTTTTCTTCAAATAATTCTATGGAAATCACAAAAATACAAGGGTTATATAACTCTAACTAAAAGACCTAATTAACCCCAGATCTAGAATTAGGGAGGGACAATTAGGGGATAGGAATATTTAATTCTTCTCCCATGTGGTCAAAGAAAATACAAAATTCAAAAAATAGGTGGGAAGGGGGGGCACCCTCCTTAGAAGTCAAGGGGGAAGAATAGTCCAAGTTTGAATGGTCAAGCCCACCTTTGGACCTTGGACCAGCCCCACATGGGTCCTAGAGTCTAGGTGGCCCAATGGGAGAGAGGGAGGGGGTCCCGCCGGGCCAACATGGCCTTTTTGCAAAGAAACCCACTCATTCCTAAGGACTAACACATTGGCTTATAATTGCCATACAATTGACTCAAAGATATAAATGTAAATAAATAGGTTAGTGGTCTTGCTTTCATGTCCCCATCACGAATAAAGCGGGCTCGACTGTAGAGCTGTTGCCAGGAGGTGATGTCGTTGAGAGCTAAGATAAACCGATATTCCGGCGTTGCATTAGAAATCAACATCTTAATTTACTCTCCCTCTGAAATGTACCTCGGAACCTGCGCGGCTAGGTGACGCCAGCGATCAGCAAAGGTGCAGAAATCCTCTTCGGGCTTCATCTTCATATGGGCCAGATCCACAACAGAGAACTTGGGCCCAACCTGGTCCTGATACTGCTGAATAAACTTGTCTTGGACAGCTTGGAAATTCACAACTTGCTCTTGCGGCAGTGAAAAGAACCAATCTTGAGCCAGGCCTTCTAATGACAGACCGAACAAGTAAGCCATCAAGCGTTGGTCATGTCGAAACTTGGCCGACTCATAAAGAAACTCCTTCAAGTGCACGTATGGGTCACCGACTCCACCATAATGACGATATGCAGGGATTTACGAAGGAGGTGGAAGCCAAAGATCTTGAAATGCAAACGGAACACTTAAGGAGGACTTGGGATCAATCCGGCATTGAAGTTCATCAAGCTGGCATTGGGCTTGAGCAACCATCTTCTGGGTAGGGAGAGATCAAGAAGAAAGTGGGCCAGCCTCAGCAAGAGGTTGTGAATATGAACCGAGAATGGGGTAATGGGCCGGATAAGAGAATCCGCGCTGAGAAGAAGAATGAGAGCCCATTCCGGGAGTGGAAGGGTACGTGGGCTTGGAAGGAACATTAACATGAGCATGAGGACCAACTGGGCCAGCAGCATAAGAAGAAGAGGGGCGAGGCCCACTAAGAGAAAATTGGCCATTAGAAATCGGGCCAGCAGCATATGAAGGAGAGGGCCCATTAAGATGGAATTGGCCATGAGAAACTGGGCCAACCACCTAGGAAGGAGAAGGCCCATTAGGAAGAGGTCGGCATTAGGGATTGGGCCAGGAACATAGGAAGGAAAAGAAGGAGACCCATGAAGGTAAGAAGGCCCATTATGAGGAGAAGGCCCATTGAGAGAAGGAAACCCATAAAGATGATTTGCAATGAGCTTTTGGGCCTAGGCTAGGTCCATTTGGTGAACAAGGCATGATAAGTGGGCCATAAGGTTGGCTTGCCCCTCGGATGGGTCAGGGGGGCACGGGAAGATGGGCCCGCGTGAGAAGAGGATTCCACGCGAGAATAAGAAGAAAATTGAGAAGAAGAATGATACAAAGTGTTGGAATGATGCTCCATGAGGGGGCAATGGAGACTTAATACAAGGAGGGAAGCAAGGGCTTAATGGGTTTGAGAATAAGAGGGGGGCTGACTCACTAGGACTAATGCACGACCGACCTAGGACAATGGACACACAAAATGGGCTAACCTAAATGGGCCTACCAACAAAATCTATGTGGGTGATGAAGAAATGCAACACAAACACCACAAATGAACTTGGATAAGCCCAAACAACCCAAAATAACGTAATGTGAGAGTTTTCACTTAAGTCAAACATGTTGGTATGATGAGAAATATTTTAGAAGTTTTAATGAATATTTTAATGATTTGAATTAAGATTAATCCCCTCAAGATAGGAATCCTATGGGAATAAGGTCCAAACTTTGGGTTGACTAAGGTTTACTCCCTCACATGTATGTAAAATGCAAGCCTAAGGGGTGGAAATGTACAACCGGCCCAACGTCCGTGTGGGAATCTACGGCTCACGTGGACTTACGGAGGTCCCGAATAAGATCACCTAGTCGACCCCAAGGAATATGGAGGCGAGAGGATCACTTACCAAGGGGGGAATGCAACTATGATATGTAATGCATGACCCTATGTGCACCGGAGTGCTGGCAATTTCTAGCCTAAAACCAGAAAATCAACGCAATATTAAACTATGCATACATGATCAAATGACTGCAAATCATATATGAAAATGAAGCTAATACAAACGACGACAAAGCAGGATCAGAAACAAGCACAATCAGAACCCGGGAGGCAATTAAATCATGAATACAAAGCATACCTGTGAGTCTACCCCTGAACCTACATACAAATTTTATGCACAAAACCCGAAAATGGAGACAAGATTTGACTATGCAAATGTGACCCAAATAATGCAAATAAAGTATGAAAATAAAGATAATACAAAGGGGAACAAGATGGAAGCAAGAAGAAAGCAATTAGATCATAGGAAGCCAATCAAATTATCGACCAAAGATGTACCTGTGAATCTGTCCATGGACCTGCCTGCAGACTTTATGCAGAAAACTCAAAAATGAAGACACAATTAAACTATGCAAACATGAACCAAATGATGCATATGATATATGGACTGAAAGACAATACAAAGGGCTACAGAATGGGTCTAAGAACAGGGCAATCTGACCCCGAGAGGTCAATCAAATCACCCAAGAAAGACGCCCCCATGAGCCTACGCGCAGACCTGCCAGAATTAGCAAGTGGTCGCCTGGATGACCGTTTTCATCACCATGCGGTCTTCTGGAAGACCGCAAAGCCAGCAGAGAGGCCTGGCGGCCCTGTGATGGCCGCTTGGCACGTTTGGAGGCCTTGGAGAGGACCGCAACCCCCTGATAGACCCGAAAACACCCAGAACAGCAGGAAAATGGGGGAAACACTACCTAAACATGCACATACCCACACCCAACTTACAAGAGAGCATGAATAATGTGATGGGCACTAGGGGTCCCACCGTGATCGCCAAAAAATAAGGTGTTGATGTTTTGTTCTACCCCGCCCCCAAACTAAGCAAATAACATAATAAGCATGAACAAGCATGATAGTATGAATAAAGGACTAGGGGCGATAATAGATAGAAGAACTGACTATGATCGCCACCAAGGTTTAACAACGTCAAAGAGATTAAGAGAAGAGTGCAACAGCGACGTGTACCTTGGAAAGATGAAGACTTGATCGCGCTTAAGAAACAGGGTGCGGGGAACTTGTGGTGGATCACACCTCCTCTCCTTCCAGCTGGATAGAGGAAGAGGGCCTCACGTTCTATGCATGCTCTCCTGCAAAACAAAGGCAAATACAAGAGAAAAACCCATTAGAATATGCAGTGTAGTATCAAAATTCACAGTGATAAAATAGGGCTAGAAATTGAGGGAGAATGCACCAGGGGAGGATTTTTAACCCCTGCGGAAGAGTGCAAAAGATAGGTGTGTGTGTTGTGATGATAATGAAACAAATAGGAAGAGAAAACATGCAGTATAACTGCAGAGAGAGTGCATGCAATATGGGGAAAAGTGCAGGTGTAGCAGAAAAGGCAGAACTGTGATGATTTATGAAATTGGGAGGGGAATAACTAAGAGTAGAGAGAGAGATAGATAGCCCTTGAGCGTGAAAAATGTAGATTATACTTCCCTCTTCAAGATGGAATCGAAGAGACGAGTCGGAGATGCAGCATGGCTTCGCCCCAAGTTGAAGAAGAGCCCCTCTTCGCAACCTGCGAACTGGGTTCTTTAAATAGGAGTGCAGAAACCCTAGCCCGAGTTTAGGAGATAAAGCTTTGAAATAGGAGTCCTAGATTGATGAAATGCGGAGATAATAGTGGGATAAAGCCCCTAGGGGGGATTAGAATCGATTAAAGAGGATTAATTTGGAGAAAATGGACCAAACAAGGTCTCCAAGGAGTCCTCGGGCGAAGAAATCAGAGTTCAAGAAGTTCTGGACTCTCTGTTGAGCAAACGGTCTATCGCAGGGCCGCAAAGGAGAGAAAATGGTCATGGGAGGACCGCAAGGGGACAACAAACGGTCTAGGGGGTGATCGCAAGGTGACAGGAGCGAAACGGGGCAAAACGGACACAAATTGGGAGGTAGCGGTCTAGGGAAGATCGCTACCATCAGGTAGCAGTCTGCCCTAGACCGCTAGGCTGATGATTTTTAATTTAAATTTTTTTTTAACATAGTCGTGGTCTCCTAGGTGACCACGATCTGGGGCCTGGGCAGCCTCGCGCGGTTGAGCCCCGGATGTCTCTTTGAGCTCCGAATTGACCCGAAACAGTCCCGAAGGTTGGGGAATTGAAGATAAAAGCTTCCAAGGCTTAATGGGCATGAAAAATAGTCAAGAAATGGGCTCGAGATAGGCTCAAAGAATGGTCCAAAACAAGGGTTAATTCAGGGCATCACGGAGGTAAATAAGTGAGATAACTCAACTTATAGGCTGAAAACGGGTGTCAACATTTGTGTCTCTCTGTCTCACGTGCCAACAAGTCAAGACAGAACACCAAAAGCCTGCCGGTAAGCCACATCCTCTAGATATTACCAAGTGGACATGGGAGGATATCGGCATAGACTTTATTATGGGTTTGTCTAAATCTAAAGGAGGACATGATGGAATATGTGTCATCATAGATCGATTGACCATGTCTGCTCACTTCCTGTTGATAAAGAGCCGATGGTCAGTTGATGTTCTTGCTGCCTTATACATCAAAGAAGTCGTCAGACTGCATGGAGTTCCTATTTCGATCGTGTCTGACCGAGACCTGCGCTTCACTTCTCATTTCTAGAAGGGTCTATATTATTAGTTGGCGACAAGACTCAACTTTAGTATAATTTTTCATCCTCAAACGGATGGTCAGACCGAGAGAATGAATCAAGTTGTAGAAGACATGCTATGAGCTTGTATTAATGATTTTGGTGGAAGCTAGCATGATCATCTACCCCTGGTCGAGTATGCATATAACAACAGTTACCAGAAAATTATTCAAATGGCACCTTTCGAGGCATTATACCGAAGGAGTTGTCGATCACCACTATGCTGGGATGAAGTCGGAGAAAAGTAACTTCTAGGCCCGGACATGGTAAGAGACACCACTGAGAAGATTCAACTCATTAGAGAAAGACTCCAAATGGCTCAGTCTAGACAAAAGACTTATGCCGATATTAGAAGGATAGACCTTTTTTTTTCAGTCATCATTACCTTGGGCCCGGTTATGGTCACAATGGCTTCCAATTAAAATTTCTGTCCACCTGTGGAAAATTATGCAGAACTGTCTCCCTGTTGATTCAAATGTTCAGAGTTTGGGTGTGCCATTGTGCTCCAGATGTTCTTGCTGTCAGATGCATCAGGAGGAGAATATGAATCATCTTTTTTTGCACAGTGATCTTGCATCTCACATTTGGTCTTATTTCAAATCTGTGGGGCTGCAACTGGAAGGAAATTCAGTTAGGACATTTATTTCACATGCAGCAAGCAGCATTTATCCGAAATCTATATATGGTCATCTAATGCTTGCAGTCATCGGCTATGGACTCTGGGATATATGGAGAGCCAGAAATGCAACGAAATATGAAGGAAAAACTATATCAAAATTCAGTATTCTTCATCAAATTATCACCCAAATGAAATAGGTTTGTGTTGCTGCAAACTTAAAAGAATCAGACAACAGTAAAAAGAAGATTTTGGAGTTTTTCGGTGTTACTATTCAGTCTTCAAATGGCACTCAGCTGAAGATTATAAAGTGGATTTGTCCCCCTTGGCCCTTCCTTAAATTAAACTCTGATGGTGCTTGCAAACCTAATGGTGTATCTGGAGGAGGAGGTGTTATCATAGATTATAGAGGAAATGCCATTCTTGCCTATTCTCACTATTATGGGCAGACTAATAGCCTAGTAGCAGAAGCCCGGTCATTAATTGATGGCATCAAGTACCTTCATACAGTTTCTGATAATCCAGCACATATTGAATGTGACTCACAAATTCTTGTCCGGATTATCAAAAAAGAAATTCATTGCCCATGGTCTATTCTCTTCTATGTCAGAGATATCTGGAAATCAACTACTCAGTTTGATAAGATTGATCATATTTACAGAGAAGGGAATAAAGTCACGGACTCCTTAGCCTCAATAGCTTGCTCATCAAAATGTAATGTTTTCTTTTCTTACAATGAGCTACCTGTGAGCGATGTCACGCGGTTCGGGGAGCGAAGAAGATGCGGAGCGTGCGGGTTCCTTTTTGTTTGCTGCAACACAAAAATAAGAGAAAAGAGAAGGGGCCACCACGGGAGATTACTCCGGCGGGGTGAGCGGGATAAATGTAATATGGCAAGATATGGGGGTTAAGCGGCCATAGCGGGAAGTGACTCGCCGCGGCCTCGGGGGGGACGGGGATGGTGCAGAAATCAAATAGCAAGAATTGAAACGGCCATTGGGGAAGTGACTCGCCGCGGCCTCGAGGATATGAGCAGATAAGAATATGACAGAATATAAGGAGAATATAAAGAACGGGAATTTAAACGGCCATTGGGGAAGTGACTCGCCGCGGCCTCGAGAATATAAATAGATAAGAATATAACAAAATGTAAAGAGAATATAAGAACGGGAATTTAAACGGCCATTGGGGAAGTGACTCATCGCGGCCTCGAGAATATGAGCAGATACGAATATAACAGAATATAAAGAGAATATAAGAACGGGAATTTAAACGGCCATTGGGGAAGTGACTCGCCGCGGCCTCGAGAATATAAGCGGATAAGAATATAAAGAAAATATAAGAACGGGAATTTAAACGGCCATTGGAGAAGTGACTCGCCGCGGCCTCGAAAACAAGATGTGATCGCCAGGGGCCAAAAGACCCCAAAATAAAGAAAGTGATCGCGCCTACCTCAAGAGTGGGAGATGGCGGGTTACTTCTTCCTCCCCCTTCGGCCGGCCGACGGAGAGGGCTTTCCTTGGGTACCCTTGCAAAACAACGACAAACAAGTAACGAGTGGATTAGAAAGATGAAGGTGTAGTATTCAAATCCTTGCAATAAAAATAACGAAATGATGGTAAGACACACACCTGGTTGGTGTTGTCTTTTAAACCCCTCTCGGACTCGAGTAGGAGGAAAATGAGATGATGGATGTAAAAAGTATATAAGAAGAGGTGCCCTTATGAAGGGGGATAGAGGATGCGAGATGATGAATGTAAAAGAACTACGAAGAAAAGGAAAGGATTGGCTTATTGGATGTGCCGATGGTGAAATCCGGCGGAGCTCCGGCAGCGTAGGGACGACGTGGAAGCGCGGTGGATGAAGACGACCTTCCTCTCGCGAGCGTGGGCACCCGAGAAGCCGGCAGAACCTCCACCTACAAAAGACCCCACGGGTTAGAAATGACTCCGTAGCCTCTGGGCTCCGACAGCCTATCGGATCTCTTAGAAGCCCCTCCAGAACTGAGGGGGTGGGCCTCTATTTATAGGGCTCCGGAGGGTGGAGGCGTCCAGGACCCTGGACACCTCCATCAGGGCAAAAAAGATATTTTATTCATTTTTATTCATTTTTTTCGAATATTTTCATGGAGGCGTCCAGGGTCCCGAACGCCTCCATAAGTCCCACCGAACTCCACCGAAACTCGCACGCAGTTTAACACAACGCGTGATTTTGGAGCGGCGACCCGTGATTTGGAAATGGGCGCGTCCAGACGGCTGGACATCTCCACAATTTGGATTCTTTCACACACGACAAACCGTCGTTCGGTGGGCGGCGCCCCGTGAGTGAGTTGATGGAGGCGTCTAGGGGCCTGGACGCCTCCAAGAAAATATATTTTTATTATTTTTTTGTTCTGTTTTTCATGCCAACTGGCATATATATTTTTTATATTTATTTTCATGGAGGCGTCCAGGGGCCTGGACGCCTCCATTAATATATCATTTTTATGTATTTTTTTGGTTTTAATAAATAAGTTAAAGTAATGGAGCCGTCCAAGAGCCTGGACACCTCCATTAAGACCCTCCCGGCTCCGCTGAAAAGGCGTCGGCAGCTCTTCGACAGGCACCCTTCCTGGTTCCGGAATTTTTTGGCGTGTCTGAATGGTGTTGATGCCGTCCGAATGCTGCAACGAGACGATTCCGGATGCTGAGAAGGGCGAAAGAAGACTCAAGAAAAGGAAGCACTCGAGTGATTTAAAATGTGTAAGCCGTCGCGGGGCGTCGTATAGTAATATGAGACTTTCTGAGGAGACGTCAGGAATGGCGTGTCTACAGCTGTCCCGCCTTGGCGTCTGCTTTGCAAGGGAGCGACACGTAGTGGAATGGTATCGAAGTGGAGTGAAATGAAGTGGGAGCGGACTGATAAGTTAATGCCAAGGTGTGATGAGACACGCCTTTGACGTTACTGTTTAGAATCTTTCCTGAAGTTTCAATGAGGCGACCTTGAAGAAGGTCTTTCAAATATTGACGATTGCTTGGACGGAGATCAAATAAGGGAGGGTGAGATGTGTGCTCAGGCACGAAAAATAAAGGAGACCAACTTCTCGGTGTGGAAGTACCTGGGTCATAAACCCGCAGGTTTCACCTTTGGTGAGCGGTTACCAGCCAATGTGGAAGTGTTGCGGCCAAGGTGGGTCAAACAAGGTAAAAAGTAAAGGAATATCTGAGGGTCTGTCCAAACAAGGGTCTCCTTTGGAAGAGCAGCGCAGGGCCGTTTCAAGGAAACTCAGTATTTCATTTGGAGTGGAATATCTCATATTTGTAAGAATTGAAGCACAGCGGCTTTCGCAATCGAATCACTTGAATGATCTTCCGCAAGAAATCAAAGTCCTATATGAATGCATGCTGGGCTTAAAGAAAAGTTTAAAACAAACTAAAATAGAAAATAGCCAAGGATAATATTATCAACTTGTTAAGAACGGGTCAGGATACCGATCCGGTGAGCCGACACTGGGCTGAGGCCCGTTTATCCGCGCACCAACTCACTGAATGGAACCGTCGTCCCCATGCTATCACAAGTTAACGGCTTGTCCGTACAACCCAAATTCTTCCGGGATCATCACCGTTTTTGTTGAAGGGGAACTCAAATCCCAGATTCGTTCAGGCCGCAAGGTCCTTGACATGTTCTAGTAGCGTAGGTATCATATACTACGATGCATGACAAGGTGGGACCAACCAATGAAAGGCGTGACAGAAGATAGGACAAAGACGTCCGTTAGTAAAACCCGCACAGGCCAGCATGAATTAATAACATCAGAAAGTAATAGAATCGTAACAGAATCGCACCACAATGGAAAGGAGATCTAGTCAAAATCCTGACATTGACTGCTGATGTGACATGTTCTGTCCTGTAGCGATCTTCCCTTCCTATAAGAACTCCCCTTAGGCTAGTTCATTCAAATGCACCAAGGTGGGTTTTGGAAGCTCAGGAGAGGAAGGAGAGGAGAATCTAGAGATTTCAAGATGGAATGAGAGTCTTCCCACGTTATGAAGAGGAGCAGGCCTAGCAGTGAGATCAGGCGACTCTCCGACCTCGAGGGTCATCTGAGTGGGACGATCATGTCGCATATGGTAAGCTGATTCATTTCAAATTTCTCCACGTAAGCCTTCTTCTTACTTCCTTCCTTTCTTCTTCTTTCTTTTCTCTTCCAGCCATATCCACTCTTCCCGGGCCCGAGGAAGTTTTCCAAATTGCCATGGCTTTCAAAGTTAACTTCCAACATATCCATTGGCATGAGGGCCATACTCTCGAAGTGGCATCTGCAGGGGATCCTTATTCACGCCAAACACTACGAGAAGATTCGTATGGACTGGGCGGCTATGGGCGCACTAGTGGAGATCTGGCATCCCCAGACCCACACTTTTATCTTCCCGACCTTCGAGGCGACCATCCTCCTCGAGGAGGTGGCACTTCTGCTCGGATTGAAGAAATTCAAGAGTGACGGGAAGGTGAAGGCTATGCGGATGCTGACACGGGGGACTTCCGAAAGCATCCTTGGAAGTTTCATGCCGTCGGACGCAGCCAGAAAGGTCCGTACTCAAAAGGGGATCGATCTCCAAAAGCTCGCGGAATGGGTCATGGATGCCCTGAGAGGGTTACTAGACGATGACTATTTGGAGGGAATAATGAAAGGGTTCACCATTTGTCTGGCGGGTGCTCTCTTGTTTCCTTATACCGACAACATGGTGGAGGAAGACCATCTGAATGCTATTCGTGGGATCTGGAGTGGAAAGAGGGTGGGACCCGCCGTCCTTGCCTATCTTTACAGCAGCCTTACTGCCTCGAGCATGGGTAAGCCTCCATTTGGTTGCGCACTTGTCTTGAATTGCTGGCTTGATTTGCATTTCAAATTCGACCACCGCGAGGGAATGCCAACGGCTTCGAAGCTTTTCCAACAAAGCCCGCTTCATCACGTAGCCGACGTGTTAGGCATTGGTGGCACTGTAGCAAACCGTGTTCCGTGGCTGAAGAAACGTGAAGACTGGCGGTCCCACTTTCGAACCATGACACAAAGCTTCTTTACTTGCGCACCGGCATGTCTACTTTCGCTCGAGCTCCTCATGAGGTCTTCTTGTGAAGTTGATCTCCAACTGATAGGTGCGACCGAGTTTGTCCTTTACAACGCGCATCGGTGCTGCCTCCAGATCGGCATTCCACGTCATTCGTTCCCACCACCGACTGGCATCGTTCCTTTGAAGAAGAGAGAGTTGGGCACTGAAGCAGATGCGAAGGAAGCGAAGGCCGTCAAAGCACCCTGGAAGACAAGTGTCGCGGGAAAGGCCTTAGCGCACGTGGGGGAAGAGTGCGAGCTGTGGAGGGCTTATGTAACCGAACTGGGGAAGTTAAGGCCTAAGCCCCTGATGTAGCTCGTTCTGCTTTCTGATGGAATAAAATCTGGCATTTTGATGTTTTGGACCACGTTCCCTTTGTTATGATTTTTTATTTTCTGTTTTTCTGTTTTTGTGTTTTCTTTCTTTTTATGTACCTATTTATTCATAATATGATCATATGTAAATATATATATTAAAAAATATATTTTTAATGGGGGCGTCCAAGGGTCTGGACGCCCCTAATTTCTTTTTTTATTATTTTTTTAAATTTTTTTGGTTGGGGGCGTCCAGGGGTCTGGACGCCCCTAATTTCTTTATTATTATTATTTTTTTTTTGGATTTTTTGTTTGGGGGCGTCCAGGCGTCTGGACGCCCCTAATTTCTTTTTTTATTATTTTTTTTTTGATTTTTTGTTTGGGGGCGTCCAGGCGCCTGGACGCCCCTAAATTTTTGAATTTTTGAAAAGAAAAGAAAAACATGGGGGCGTCCAGGTGCCTGGACGCCCCAACAAAAGGAATTTTCTTTTATAAGGGGGGTCTCACCCCCCTTTCACTTCTACTGTTCATTCTGAAGACTCGTTCACTCTAAAACGACCCATTCCCAATTCCAATGGAGCAAGGAGGCCCGAGCCAGGGTGGGGAGAAGCGGAAACGACGGGCTCGTCGTCCGAGGAGGCTGAGAGATGACGCCGAGGAGGCTGCCGTGGCGGAGGAGATTGCGGCGGAGGAGGAGGCTCCTCTTTTGGCCGTGGAGGACCCTGCGGGCGTTGGTGACGCGGGAGAGGACGAGCACGATCCGGTAAGCCCCTTAGACTTCCATTTTATTGGTTCACTGGGCTAAACGGGCGGACGAGAGGCTGTGTGGAGAAGGCCGGGGAGTGAGTGAAGGAGGCGTCCAGGGGCCTGGACGCCTCCACATTTTATTTTTTTTCTTTTTATCTATTTATTTATAAAACAAGATTAAAAATAAGGAGGCGTCCAAGGCCTGGGACGCCTCCATGATAATATATATTATTTTATTTATTTTTGTTTTTTTTGGTTTTCTAAAAGTAAAATAAAGAAAATATAGAGGAGGCGTCCAAGGTGTTGGACGCTTATAAGAAAAACATAAATATTTTTAAAAATAAAATAAAAAATAAATAAGTAGCATATACAGTGTTATTGTTTATTACTATCCATGCTGCTGATGTGTTGCCCTGTTGGTTTTGTGGTGTGCAGGGCGTGATGAAGGGCCGGATCAGTTGGTCTCTAGTGGTGGCAGCGTACCGTGGGCTGCCAGACTTCCAGAGGGCGCGTGTGGACGCCATGGGCTTTGGAGCCTTCCTCAGGATCGAGCCCTTCCGGCTCGACCTTCCTCTTATCCAGGCATTAAGGGAGCGGTGGCATGCGCCGAGTCGGGCGTTTCTGATGCCCTGGGGGCACATGGTGCCGACGCTTGAAGATGTAGCTCGGATCACCGGGCTACGAGTTGATGGAGAGGCGGTCAGCGGGGTCACCTACCCCGACTACCGAGAGAGTGCCCTGGACCTGCTGTGGTTAGAGACGAGCGTGACCGACAGAGACAGCAGGGTAGTCGGCCGAGTGGAGATTATGGAGGCGCTCGGATTCGTCGACCCGCGCCAGTGGGTTAGCGAGACTGGAGCGGAGTTTCTGGCACGACTGGAGGGAGATGCCCGTGCAGCTTCTACCTATGACCCGAGCGAGCGGGAGCTGGTGGATCTAGACCTCCGGAGGTTTCTTTTCTTCTTCCTGGGCCGCCTTCTGCTCGGGACGAAGGGTGACGGTATCCACTGCCGCTTCCTCGGGATCCTGGCGGACCTAGACAGAGTGGGGCACTACGCGTGGGGAGCGGCTCTGCTTGCCCATTTGACTGCTGATCTCTCCCAGACTTCAGAGAGGGAGACGACAGTCAGCGGCTTCACACCTTTTCTCCTGGTACATAATTTATATATGCATTTTACCGTAGTTAAATATGCAATTACTCATGCTAATGATGTATGATGGATGTAGGTGTGGAGTTATTACTACTTCCCGATGGGGAGGGCCAGGCAGGGGAATAGGAGAGCCGTTCCTCTAGCGCGACAGTGGAGGACGGTCGTGGTAGCGGCACCACATAGCTACCAGCTGGCGTCACTTCGTCGGGAGCTGAGCGAGTATCCCGAGGCCATGGTATGATGCGTATGATTTTTTTGTATTTTTATGCATGTGACTGAATGGTAACTAACAAGATGTATGTATGGTGATACAGGTGGTGTGGAGACTGTTGGACTTTTGTGACTTCCCTAGTGTTTTGATGATGAGCATCACTATGTTAAATATTGTCATTTTAATCAGATATCTTGAGTAATGTTATGCATTTGAAATTTCCATGATTAACAGGAAAACTGCCATGAGTTAATACCTTACATGTCCGTAATGTTCCCTTCATACTCCGTGTTGTCCTTTTTGTACGTCGTGTTGTTCCAATTATGTTTGTTGGTTGTCTTCGTGTCGTTATTTGTTCCATCGCGTGTTGTACACTGTAGTACCTCGTGCTGCTTTCTGTGCCACTTCGTGTCGTTCCATCTGTGTCACCCCTTTGTCTTCGAGTCTCTTATTCTGGCCAAGTCTATACAGCCTCATCTTTACCTTCGTTTCAAGCCAAAGTCTATACATTGGCTTAGCGTCATGCATCAGTCTTCAAAGTCCATACAATGCACTGTAGCATGTTCGAAGCTAAGTCCATACATTGGTTTAAGCTTCCAAGTCTGTACATTGGCCTTCAAGCTTTCCAAGTCTATTCATTGGCAGCTGAACTTTGAAGTCTATACATTGGTCTTCACTTCAAGTATGTACAGCCATTGTCTTGCCAAAGTATATACGTTGTGAACCCTCAAGTCTGTACAGACTTTGCCTTGTCCAAGTCTATACATCGTCCAGTTCTTTGGCAAGTCTATACCTTGTTTCAGTCCAAGTTGTTTTCGTGTGTATTCAAGTCTTTTTAGTAAAGTGTCGTTTCACCTCGTGCCGTTCTCTTTGCTGTGTGTTATGTCGTGTTGTTTTTGTATTCATGTCTTCGTGTTGCTTTTGTATTCGTGTCTTCGTGTGATTCTTGTGTTTATGTCCTCGTGTTGTTTCTTTCTATCTTCGTCCAGGTTCCTTCTGATCGCGTGTTTGTCTACCTTTTCACTCCGTGAGACTTCCTTCTCACCTCGTGCTGTTCTCTTCTGACTTCGTGTCGTTTTCTTTGTAGTGTTAAGCTTTCTTATTGTGTATCTCGTGTCGTTCTCTTCGTAGTGTTTGTTTTGTTACAGTGATACTTCATGTCATTCTCTTTGTAGTGTTAGCCTTATTAGTATGTATCTCGTGTCGTTCTCTTTTTACCTCGTGCTATTTTCATCTGACCTCGTGTCATTCTCTCCTTGTCTCGTACTGTAATAATCTTGTGTATCTCGTGTCGTTCTCAGTAAAGTGCATCTCGTATTGCTATCACATACCTCATGCAGTTTTAGTTCTTGTGGCCCTCAGTGTTAATGGTTTTTATCTCCTTACAGGTCCGAGGAAGAACATTCACCGGTGTCTGGGCTGCACGTGATCCAATGCTAAAGGAACCAATGCTATAAAGGCACGTGGCAAGAAGGTTCTGGATGAAGTGTGGGAGGCACACGCATTCTGCACCTCATCCACCTGCTGCTGCTGCTATATATTGAAGCCTTCGTCCACAGATGAAGGTTGATCGAAAGGAAAAAGCAAAAAGCAGAAGTGCAGAGAGTTCGATCTAGAAAAAGAAGAGAAGAAATTTGAGTGAGAGCAGAAGAGAAAGAGCCTCCCTGAGAAACTAGAGTGTTCCAGTTGAG
The DNA here is from genome assembly GCA_022559845.1 of Amorphophallus konjac. NCBI lineage: Eukaryota > Viridiplantae > Streptophyta > Magnoliopsida > Alismatales > Araceae > Amorphophallus > Amorphophallus konjac. The sequence continues at coordinate 76,550 of JAHNEJ010003383.1, read as the reverse complement.
AGAGAAGAGAGAGCAGGAGAGTGATCAGAAGATGGGTTTTGACTTACGGATCAAATCCGAAGTCTGCTGCTCAGTTTGAGCTACATTGTTTCCAGTTTCTGAACTTTGGATTCTTTCTTTCTTGTTTTCGTTTCTTATATGTTTTCCATTCTTGATTGAGAGTTCTCTGTGTTACCTCCTGGTGTTCAGGGGAAGAGAGAGACGTGTTCTCTCTGGTTTACTTGTAACAGAGGTTGCAGTAGTGTTCCCTCTCGTAGAAGAGGTGTTCCCTCTGGGAGTCAGAGGAAGAGAGACCTAGCTTGGTCTCTGGTTCTAGTGACTGTAGATCACTAGTGTTCCCTCCGGTTGGAGGAAGAGGAAATTATTTTCCTGGTTTCTAGGGACTTGACGTCCTTAGGGTTCCCTCCGGGTGTGGAGGAAGAGGGGAGGATGTTCCCCTGGTGAAGCTGTGAATCAGCAGTTGTCGCAGACTGAGTCTGCTTTGCTAGCTGTGCTAGTGGAATCCTCACTTCGATTTGAAGTGAGGGGTGGACGTAGGCAGACTGGAGATCTGGCCGAACCACCTTAAAAACCTCTGTGCCCTTGTGTGATTGTCTGCGGTGGTTCTTGTAGTGTGCCTTCTATCTACTCGAGTTATTGTTCGCACTGTGGTTTTTGTGGGTTCATCTGCGAGATTGCTTGTTTTAAGTGAATCACTCTTCAGTAATTTTTAATCGGTTGAAAACAGTGATCTATTCATCCCCTCCCCTTCTAGATCACTTCATATTTCTCGTATCACTTGGTATCAGAGCGGGTATTTCCCAATATGTGGTCCAACGGCCAGGGAAACAGATCTGCTGGTCCTCGCAGCTACATTGCTGAAGGGCAGTCAATCACCCGTCCCCCTTTCTTCGATGGTAATAACTATTTCTTTTGGAAGAACAGGATGGAAGTCTTTATCAGGGCCCAAAGCCACAAGCTCTGGAGAGTAATTACAGATGGTCCGTACCAACTTCCACCGAATGAAGACATATGGACAGAGGAACAGGTAAAACTCTCCGCACTGAATTGGACGGCTCTTAGCATCATACAGTGCGCCGTCCACCCGGAAGAGTACTTGAGGATTTCAGCGTGCAAGACTGCAAAGAAAATGTGGGATGAATTGCAGTTAATTTATGAGGGCACATCTCAAGTGAAAGCTACCAAGATCAATATGCTTACAACTCAGTATGAGTTGTTTAAGATGAAGCCAGAGGAGTCGATCACAGAAATGTATGCTAGATTGTCTGTGATCATCAATAGTCTGAGAGGATTTGGAAAGGAGATTCAGCAAGAAGACATTGTCAGGAAGATCCTTAGGTCCCTAACTCCCATCTGGGATACTAAGGTGACCGTCATAGAGGAATCAAGAGATTTATCCACCATGTCAGTAACCCAGCTGATTGGGTCTCTCATGACCCACGAAATGAACTTCAGACAAGGGAATGATGGACATGACAGAAAGGGAAAGAATGTTGCTCTGAAGGTCTCACGACATACTAAGAAGAGCAGCAGCAGCAACAACAGTGGTGGTAGCAGCGAAGACTCTGACGGATTCTCAGACCTGGACAAGAGTGAGCATGCCATGCTCACCAGGCAATTCAGAAAGTTTCTGAGGACTAAAGGGAAATTCTACAGGAGAAAGAGATTCAATGCTGCAAGGAAGTCTCCTGAACGAGAACTTGAGAAGAACCGATTTGTTAAGAAGGTTACATGCTACCATTGTCAGAAACCTGGTCACATGAAAAGTGAATGTCCAGAGCTGCAAGCTAAGGCTCCCGGATACCAGAAGAAGATGGTGCACAAGAAGAAGAAAGCCATGCTGTGCACATGGAGCGACGAGGAGGAGGATCCAGAAGCCACCTCGTCCAGTGAAGATGAAGAGAAGACTTGCCTCATGGCCAACCATGAGGAAGAGGTAACGAACTTATTTAAGAATTTTACTTTGGATGATTGGGAGGACGCTTATGGCGACCTATTAGCTAAATATAATTTTCTAACCAAGGAGCACAGAATGCTTAAACGAAAGTTTCACTCTGTTTCTGAGGAACACTCTATTGCTGTTACGGACAACATGAAAACCAAGGAGATGGCCATTGAGCTAGATCAGGCTAGAAGTGAGATCGAGAAGTTTAGAATGGAAAGAGAGGAAAATCTAGCTCGGATGAATGAGCTGAAGAGTAAAACTGAAGAGAGTAAAAAGGAGTTTAGACTGATTGCAGAAAAATATGAGGCGGTTAGAAAAGTTAATCAGGAACTCCTGGACCAATGTAATGAACTTCAGAAGGAGATTGAGGACAAAGGAAAAATACTAGAAAAATTTACAGAGGGGAGAAACAATCTGGATGTCCTTCTGGGGTCGAGGGTAAACTTCAACAGGGAGGGATTAGGATATAATCCCACAAGTAAAAAACCCTTTGAATTCAAAACTGTCACGTTCTGCCCCGCCAAGGGCAAAGAAACACTGGAAACCCCATCCAGTTCCAAATCTGTCTCTACATTGAAGGTTTCGACCAGCAAATCTATTCAATCCACTGGTCAGCAGACTAAGTCAGGAAATCCTGAGACTAGAACTGTTCCTGTGCAACAGGTGTGGAACAAGGGTTTTCACACGACCATTCCTATTGATGTCACTAGAAAGGTGAACAGTTTCGCTAAGAAAATTCAGCATGATAGTTATCAAGGAAAGCATGCGAACATGCATCACCTTCAGCACAATTTTCATTTGAATAAAAATGGCTACATGAATTATGCTCAGCACACACGTGTTTCCTCTAAGAGGCCAAACAACAATTTCTCTGCTCGGAAACAGCATAATTTTAATAGGAATAGGCTCATTCAACACCCACTGAGAAATGCCAAGAAGGAAGAATCAATCTACATGAAATCTCTGAAAAGAACAGTAAAACAAATGTGGGTTCCTAAGTGTGATTTGGATAAATTGAAAACTGTCTTTGGACCCAATTTGAATTGGGTCCCACATTACTTTGTCTGAACTTTCGCAGGTTAGCCTGGCAGCCGAGCATAACAAGTGGTATCTTGACAGCGGCTGTAGCAGGCACATGACAGGAGACCGGTCCAAATTTAGCAAACTGAAAATGAAGTTTGGGGGCCTGGTCAAATTCGGTGGAAATAACAGAGGAAGAATAATTGGAATTGGTACAGTTGGTAAGTCCTCTACTAACTCCATTGAAGATGTGTATCTTGTAGAAGGACTTCAGCACAACTTGATAAGTATAAGTCAACTCTGCGACAAAGGACACAAGGTACTCTTTGACCACAATTCCTGTACTGTTTTTGAGCTGAATTCTGATAACGTCATGTTCAAAGGTCATAGAGTAAATAATGTATACATCGTAGACATGGATGATAATCCTGAAACTCACTTGTGTATGTCAGCTAATTCTGAACAGGTTGCGTTTGACTGGCATAGGCGTCTAGGCCATGCTAGCTTGTCTACAATGAATAAACTGTCTAAACATAACCTAGTTAGAGGTTTGCCCCGAATAAGATTTCAGTTAGGGTCCAAGCTATGTGATGCTTGTGCACTAGGTAAACAGACTCGTGCAGTTTTTAAGTTGAGAACTGAGAATCTTTCATCTAAACCGCTGCAGCACTTGCACATGGATCTTTTTGGTCCTACCCGCATACAAAGTTTGTCAGGTAAGAGATATGGATTAGTCATAGTTGATGACTTCACTAGATTTTCTTGGTTGTTTTGTTTAGCAAATAAAAATGATGCCTTTGTTCACTTTGAAGAACTTTTCAATAAAATCAAATTGCAAGGTGAACATAACATCATTACAATTCAGTCTGACCATGGAGGAGAGTTTGAGAACTCTTCATTTTCTGATTTTTGCTCAAGAGAGGGAGTGACTCACAAATTCTCTTCTCCCAGGACACCGGAGCAGAACGGAATTGTTGAGAGAAGAAACAGGTCAATAATTGAAATGGCCAGGACTATGCTGATTGAGAGTGGACTTCCAAGGAGATTTTGGGCTGAAGCTGCAAATACTGCATGCTACATTCTAAACCGAGCCTTGGTAAGACCTACTCATAGGAAAACTCCTTATGAACTTCTCAAGGGTAAGCAACCAAACATTTCTTATTTTAAAGTTTTTGGCTCAAAATGTTTTATCCACAATAATGGTAAGAATGGTTTGGACAAATTTGAAGCTAGAAGCTCTCCTGGAATTTTTCTTGGATATTCAGAAACCTCAAGGGCTTACAGAGTTTTCAATAAAGTTGATCAAACTGTTGAAGAAACACCGCATGTAGTGTTTGATGAAAATGATTTCTCTAACAAAGTGATGGATGATGATAGGGAGCCATCTAATGAGGGAGATTTCTTGGAGAGAATTGAAGAAGAAGAAATGCAGCCAGCTGCTCAACCAGAAAACTCACAGCAAGAAGGAGCAGCTGAGGTAGGTGAACCCTCAGGTGAGATAATATTTCACAAAGACCACCCTAGTGAAAATGTCATAGGTAATTTACATGATCCTCCTAGGACTAGGTCTCATTTTAGAATTGTCCAAGAACAGGACTTAGCTGCATTGGTATCTCAGGTGGAACCCAAATCTGTGGAAGAAGCCTTAAAACATGATTCTTGGGTATCCGCCATGTGTGAGGAATTAAATCAATTTGAGAAAAATATTGTATGGGAACTAGTTCCCAGACCTGATAACACTCATGTCATTGGCACTAAATGGATTTTCAAGAATAAAGTTGATGAGAATGGAGTTATTTCTAGAAACAAAGCAAGACTTGTAGCTCAAGGCTACAGTCAGGAATTTGGTGTGGATTTTGATGAATCCTATGCCCCAGTGGCTAGGATGGAAGCTATACGAATTCTGCTTGTATTTGCATGCTCTAGGAACATTCGGCTGCAGCAGATGGATGTCAAAAGCGCATTCTTAAATGGGGTATTGAAGGAAGAGGTATATGTTGAACAACCTCCAGGTTTTAATTTCTTTGTTCAGCCTAACATGGTTTTTAGGTTGAATAAAGCCCTCTATGGATTGAAGCAGGCTCCCCGAGCCTGGTATGAGAGACTTTCTGAATTCCTCTTGAGCAAGGGCTACACTCGAGGTAAGGTTGACCAAACCCTCTTCACCAAAAATCTCGGAAAGGATTTAATAGTGGTCCAGGTATATGTTGATGACATCATCTTCGGATCTAACAATTCAAAATTGTGTAAAGAATTTTCTGAATCTATGTCTCATGAATTTGAAATGAGTTTAGTTGGCGAACTAAAGTATTTTCTTGGGCTGCAGGTCAAACAAATGGAGGATGGTTGTTTCATAAATCAAACCAAGTATACTCTGTAGATGCTGAAAAGGTTTGGAATGACCAACCTCAAGACTATCTCAACACCCATGGGCACCAACTCCTCACTGGATTCAGACGAAAAAGGTAAAGAGGTGGATGCTAAATTATATAGAGGTATGATCGGTTCACTCCTCTACTTAACAGCATCCAGGCCTGACATTCAATTTAGTGTAGGGATGTGTGCCAGATACCAGTCTAGGCCTACTGAATTGCATTTGGCAGCTGTAAAAAGAATCTTTAGATACTTATCTGCTACCTATGATCTAGGTCTTTGGTATCTTGCATCATGTAGTTTAGATCTCATTGCATATACAGATGCAGATTATGCAGGATGTAAATTGGACAGGAAAAGTAGTAGTGGTCACTACGAATTTTTAGGAGGATGCCTAGTCTCTTGGGGATCCAAGAAGCAACACTCTGTGGCTCTTTCTACTGCTGAAGCTGAGTATGTGGCAGCAGGGAGCTGTGGCACACAGGTTATATGGATAAAACACCAGCTTCTGGATTACTCAGTTGAGCTAGGTTGCACTTCCATCTTTTGTGACAATACTAGTGCAATAAACATTGCAAAGAATCCTGTACTTCATTCTCGAACTAAACACATCGAAATCATGCATCATTTTATTCGTGATGAAGTAGCTAGGAAGACCTTTGAATTGATCCATGTTGGCACTAACTCACAAATTGTAGATATTTTCACTAAGCCACTAGATACTGAAAAATTTAGCACATTGCGCAGAGAATTAGGTATTTACAGAATTTCATGATTGAATAATTGATTTCTAAATAATCTGTCATGTGCTCTTATGCTTATCTTTGCTCATTATCTGTTACTGAAAATAACCTCATTATGGGTGTTTGCTGATTCACTCGTACTGATTGATACCACTTTATTTTCTTTGAGGTGTTTTGAGGGTTGTCTTGGTTAAGTCTGAGTTGGTGTCAAGGTCTCAGGGGGAGCTAGATTAATAATTGGTGTCATGCTCTTTTGGCCAAATCTGAACATACTTTGAACGAACTTTTGCTGACCTTATAAGAGAATCAGTTTGAGTAGGTGGATAAAAGAAAATTTTGAATATTTTATCCGTTAAGACTGTTCATCTAATTTCTTGTTGGAATTTCAGCTGTTAGTCCCACTGAGATCAAAATCTGAATTCAAGACTATCTTCCTACACTGTAACTGACTTCTGATCTAGCCAGTACAGCATACCTATTTAGTCTAGTTAAGTCCAAAATGAGGTATATAGTGCTTTTGTCTGAAGAACTTTGGAGCTGGTGTATTGTTCTCAAACTGAATCTAGACTAATTTACAAGGTTTCAAGTGCAGTTTAATGAAAAATTCATGAAAGAAGTTTTAACAACCTTGTTTACTGTTCATTGAGAAACTGGGACTTTCATCAATGAAGTGAAAGTATCCCATGTCATGAGATGGCAGTATAAATCAGGCTTAATTAGCTATCTTGATCATAAAGAGCAATGGTACATATCTGGTTAGTAACTGGGGTGTCTGGCCTCTGGTAAAGGTGTCACCTTAATGTCAACACTAGTTAGAATACTATCTCTGTCCTCTTGTCAGAAGGGGTAATGTGGTCTTGCCACCAAGTAATTGGGGATTCCTGCCTCTAAACAAGGTGTCTCCCTAATGTCAAAGGTGTACTTGACATATTTATCTTTGATCTTGACCATCTGTGAAAAATTTTCTCCCTCTTGGTATCCAGATTCTGTTCACTTGGCATTTAGGTCTTGGTTTGTTTGTTTTCAATACCACATGTCTTTGTTTTTCCTGACTTCCTTGCTTTATACTCTCTGAGTAAAGACTTACTCTGACCATACTGATATCTTGTACCTTACTTGCTTAGAATCTGGTTCTGTGTATGGAGCAAATCTTCATTCACCATTTTGCACGCAGTCTGACTAACTAATCCTCAAAATCCTCACATAAAATTAAAGACTTTCTTAATTGCTTAAACATCTCAATAACTCTCCTTTATTAGCCATACTCTCTATTGTTTTCTCTCCAATGTCAGCAATTTTCTTTTCGTGATATCTTCAGACCTGCCCCTAGTTTTTGATGATGTCAAAGGGGGAGAGTGTCTTGCTAGTGTCTTGCTTGTGCTTTTGTGCTTTGCTGAGGGGGAGCGAAAGATAAGTGCCCTGAGTTATCTAGTCAGAAGAAAGTGGATGTTGTGTTCAGGGGGAGCTCTTGGGAGTCGTCAGAGGAGGCAAGTGTGTTGTGTGTCTGCATTGCTTATTTTCACAGCTTATCTTCATGCACTTTATCTCTGTTATTTAATATAGTGTTGCCATCATCAAAAAGGGGGAGATTGTTAGACTTTTGTGACTTCCCTAGTGTTTTGATGATGAGCATCACTATGTTAAATATTGTCATTTTAATCAGATATCTTGAGTAATGTTATGCATTTGAAATTTCCATGATTAACAGGAAAACTGCCATTAGTTAATACCTTGCATGTCCGTAATGTTCCCTTCATACTCCGTGTTGTCCTTTTTGTACGTCGTGTTGTTCCAATTATGTTTGTTGGTTGTCTTCGTGTCGTTATTTGTTCCATCGCGTGCTGTACACTGCAGTACCTCGTGCTGCTTTCTGTGCCACTTCGTGTCGTTCCATCTGTGTCACCCCTTTGTCTTCGAGTCTCTTGTTCTGGCCAAGTCTATACAGCCTCATCTTTACCTTCATTTCAAGCCAAAGTCTACACATTGGCTTAGCGTCATGCATCAGTCTTCAAAGTCCATACAATGCACTGTAGCATGTTCGAAGCTAAGTCCATACATTGGTTTAAGCTTCCAAGTCTGTACATTGGCCTTCAAGCTTTCCAAGTCTATTCATTGGCAGCTGAACTTTGAAGTCTATACATTGGTCTTCACTTCAAGTATGTACAGCCATTGTCTTGCCAAAGTATATACGTTGTGAACCCTCAAGTATGTACAGACTTTGCCTTGTCCAAGTCTATACATCGTCCAGTTCTTTGGCAAGTCTATACCTTGTTTCAGTCCAAGTTGTTTTCATGTGTATTCAAGTCTTTTTAGTAAAGTGTCGTTTCACCTCGTGCCGTTCTCTTTGCTGTGTGTTATGTCGTGCTGTTTTTGTATTCATGTCTTCGTGTTGCTTTTGTATTCGTGTCTTCGTGTGATTCTTGTGTTTATGTCCTCGTGTTGTTTCTTTCTATCTTCGTCCAGGTTCCTTCTGATCGCGTGTTTGTCTACCTTTTCACTCCGTGAGACTTCCTTCTCACCTCGTGCTGTTCTCTTCTGACTTCGTGTCATTTTCTTTGTAGTGTTAAGCTTTATTATTGTGTATCTCGTGTCGTTCTCTTCGTAGTGTTTGTTTTGTTATAGTGATACTTCGTTTCGTTCTCTTTGTAGTGTTAGCCTTATTAGTATGTATCTCGTGTCGTTCTCTTTTTACCTCGTGCTATTTTCATCTGACCTCGTGTCATTCTCTCCTTGTCTCGTACTGTAATAATCGTGTGTATCTCGTGTCATTCTCAGTAAAGTGCATCTCGTATTGCTATCACATACCTCATGCAGTTTTAGTTCTTGTGGCCCTCAGTGTTAATGGTTTTTATCTCCTTGCAGGTCCGAGGAAGAACATTCACCGGTGTCTGGGTTGCACGTGATCCAATGCTAAAGGAACCAATGCTATAAAGGCACATGGCAGGAAGGTTCTGGATGAAGTGTGGGAGGCACACGCATTCTGCACCTCATCCACCTGCTGCTGCTGCTATATATTGAAGCCTTCGTCCACAGATGAAGGTTGATCGAAAGGAAAAAGCAAAAAGCAGAAGTGCAGAGAGTTCGATCCAGAAAAAGAAGAGAAGAAATTTGAGTGAGAGCAGAAGAGAAAGAGCCTCCCTGAGAAACTAGAGTGTTCCAGTTGAGAGAGAAGAGAGAGCAGGAGAGTGATCAGAAGATGGGTTTTGACTTACGGATCAAATCCGAAGTCTGCTGCTCAGTTTGAGCTACATTGTTTCCAGTTTCTGAACTTTGGATTCTTTCTTTCTTGTTTTCGTTTCTTATATGTTTTCCATTCTTGATTGAGAGTTCTCTGTGTTACCTCCTGGTGTTCAGGGGAAGAGAGAGACGTGTTTTCTCTGGTTTACTTGCCACAGAGGTTGCAGTAGTGTTCCCTCTCGTAGAAGAGGTGTTCCCTCTGGGAGTCAGAGGAAGAGAGACCTTGGTCTTTGGTTCTAGTGACTGTAGATCACTAGTGTTCCCTCCGGTTGGAGGAAGAGGAAATTGTTTTCCTGGTTTCTAGGGACTTGACGTCCTTAGGGTTCCCTCCGGGTGTGGAGGAAGAGGGGAGGATGTTCCCCTGGTGAAGCTGTGAATCAGCAGTTGTCGCAGACTGAGTCTGCTTTGCTAGCTGTGCTAGTGGAATCCTCACTTCGATTTGAAGTGAGGGGTGGACGTAGGCAGACTGGAGATCTGGCCGAACCACCTTAAAAATCTCTGTGCCCTTGTGTGATTGTCTGTGGTGGTTCTTGTGGTGTGCCTTCTATCTACTCGAGTTATTGTTCGCACTGCGGTTTTTGTGGGTTCATCTGCGAGATTGCTTGTTTTCAGTGAATCACTCTTCAGTAATTTTTAATCGGTTGAAAACAGTGATCTATTCATCCCCTCCCCTTCTAGATCACTTCATATTTCTCGTATTAGAGACCCTACCTGGGCATGGGCAACGCTGGCCGGCCTTGGGTTGTAGCGGGTCTTCCTCGTTTCGGGCGGGACGTGTGGGTCCATTGTCTGAACGAGATCGAGCAGCTTCGGCTGAGGCTGGTTATGAGGACGTTGGGGCTGGCCCAAGAGTGGGTCGATGTAGATGAGCCGGTCCGCATCGGGCGGAAGACCAAGGGGAAGGCGAAGAACGTGGACTGGCGTACGCGCTTCCTGGCACAGTACCAGGACTGGCAGCAGGGCGGGGTCCCAGTGGTGTCCCATGTACAGGATAGTACTGATTACCTGAGACGGTACCGGGCTACGTACGGGGACCGCCTCTTCCTTGGTGGTATGGCAGGGGTAAGTGAAATGAAAATGCTTCACCCTTCTATATGTATATGCTTGTGGCACTAACTTATGTGCAATGTAGGATGCTCGTGACAACATGATTGCCGACCTGCGGGCCCAGTTGGCGGACGCCAGGCGGCAGTTGGTGGCCATCCGACAGGAGTTGGAGATCCTGGTGAGTTTATGCGATGCATTTTTTTGTGACCTGGATTTCGATGCTTAGCCTCTGACTGTCGTTTGCCCCGTGTTTCAGCGGGCCCACCAGGCAGCAGCAGCCGGGACGGCTGGTGGAGCGGGTTCCAGTTCGTGGGGCCCTCCCCCGGAGATCTCTGCCCTTCAGGAGCAGCTGGCGTATGCGGTGCAGGCCGAGCGTGACCGCGAGGCTCGAGTGAGTGCTTGCTTGGCCCTGACCCTCTTCTAGCTGCTTTCCTTCCATCAATGCTCTCTCACGGTGCATGCGTGTTTGGACAGGTGGCCGAGATTCGGGAGGCCCTGGCCCGTGCTGTTCGTGCCGAGCAGGAGCGCGATGCTCGGGTGGCGGAGCGTGACGCCCGGATTGTGGAGCTGGAGGAGGAGCGGCGACGGGAGGCTGAGGAGCTCCCTCGTGACGTGTTGGATCTGCGGATTGCCCTCGAGCTGTCGAGGAGAGATGCGATGAGAGAGAGAGAGGAGAGGGAGAGGGAGAGGGATAGGGAGATCCTAGAGAGAGAGAGGGAGAGGGATAGGGAGATCATGGAGAAAGAGAGGGAGTACAGGAGGGCAGAGCGACATGGAGATTGGGATGAGAGGAGGGCCTTGGAGGCCCAGGTGAGGGAGCTCCGACTGAGTCTTGGCACGGTGGAGGGGAGACTTCGGGAGAGTGAGGAGCGGTATCAGAGGGCGAAGGAGCGCGGGGCGCGACTTCGTCAGTCTGGTTCCTTTTCCGTGGGCAACTTTCTAGTTTCTTCGGCTGAGGAGTGTCGCCGCACCTTGGAGGTTGGCATGGTGCCCCCTAGGGAGGCGAGCACGGCTTCTCAGGGTTCACAGAGGTCGTAGAGGCCCCCTAGGGATCCCCGTCAGAGGAGGGAGGAGAGAGATGACCAGGAGGGTGATGGTGAGAGTTAGAGAGTTGCTTGTACGCTCCACCCTCCTTACTGCATGATGTACTTTCGACTATTATATGAAAATGACTTTCTTGTGTTGTGTGTACCTTTCCTCTCTCACTTTTCTGCTGCACCGAGTTGTTTCGAGGCATGCCTTACGAGACTTTTCCCTGAACAGCGGGGAACTGCGCTTTGCATGGGGGGATTCTGTTCCCTTTCTCCCCCTTTTTTGGGCGCGTCCAGACGCGAGGACGCGTCTTAATCCTCGAATTCAAATTTAAAGCGACGGGTGGCCTTTCTTCTCCCGTGCCTTACCCGCAAACGAGCCCACCTTTCGCCGAAACTCGCTCGCCCGTCTTTGTCTTCTTCCCCTCGATCGATGGAGTTCGGCGGTCTGGACCACGGCGAAGGTGGAGAGGGACGCGGGACCCCTCACCCAAGGAGGGACGCGCCAGAGCGCGGAACGGCATCCATGGAGGAGAAGGGCCGCTTCGGGCCCCCGAGGGACCCGAGGGGCCCGATGTCGCGGAGGGAGGTGAACACGGTCTGGTAGGTCCTCCGATCTCTTCCTCTTTTGATCCATTTTGAGTTTTGAAGCGAGCCGTGCGAGGGGGGAAAGGGTTCGGTGAGTGTTGCACTCAAATGATGGATGCGTCCTAGACAGGGGACGCATTCTTTGTTATAATGCGAGGCCCTTCTTTCTTGGTGCAGGACATGGCGAGGACCCTGGGCCTGGCCGATGAGTGGGCGAGTGCAGACGAGCCGAGCCGCGTCAGGAAGGAGAGTCGCGGCAAGGCGAAGCTCGAAGACTGGCGCATACGTCTCCCTGGACAGCAAGGGAGCGTATTGGTGCAGGACAATGCCGACTTCCTGCGGCAGCAGAGAGAGAGTTATGCGGGGCTTCCCCAAGCCGGGGATACGCGTGACGTTAACGGGTCGCGTGCCCAATTAGTCGAGGTCAGGCGGCAGCTGGCCGCCACTCAACATGAACTGTCACTCCTGGTAAGCTAAGTGCTGCATTTTTTATTTTTAAATGTGGAGCTTAGCTGACTACTGTTGTTTGTTCATTCCAGCGTGCCCAGCAGACAGCGATGGTGGGAGTGGCTGGCAGCGCATCTTCCAGTTCCTCGGCCCCTTTTCTTGAGATTGCCTCCCTCCGGGAGCAACTTGTCGGTGCGGTGGCTCGGGCTGCCCGGGCGGAAGAGGAGCGTGATGCCTGGGTGGCGACTATAGCAGAGCTGCGACATCGCGGTGAGGAGAGACCTTCTCTAGACATCCTGGAGTTAAGGGTTCTTCTGCAGATGATGAGGAGAGAGGCAGAGAGAGAGAAAGCCGAGAGAAGGTCCGAGCGACAGCGGGATCAGACCGAGAGGAGGGCCTTGGAGGCCCAAGTGAGGGAGCTCCAGCTGGGCCTTCAGGCCGTCGTGCAGAGGCTAGGAGGGATGGAGACGCGCTACGAGAGAGCGCGAGAGTTCGGGGAGCGACTGCGCCAGTCTGGTCGCTTTGTCGCTAGTGGCTTCTTTGCCACGCCAGGGGAGGAGCAGCGAGTCATTGCTGTGGAGCCGGCGCCACGGGGCGAGGCGGGTGCTACTGCACAGGGATCCCGGAGGCTTCTGAGGGACCCTCACCTCAGGGGAGAGGAGAGGGACGCCTAGAGGGACGAGCATGAAGATAATGGCACGAGTTGGCAAGCCAGTGGACCCGCCTCATTTCTATGATTGTAGTGTTTATGACAGCTTATGTAGAATTAAGAATGGAGTGATTTGATTTTCTGTTGCTTGTTTGTTCTCTTGTGCGTTCCTTCTTCCCTACACTTCTTCTCCTTTGCACTGTTCCCATGTGATGGGTCTGCCGAGACTCCACCCCGAGGGGAGAATCACATCTTGTTGTGACCATTTTCCACGGGAATCTACCGTCGAAGTCAATAATGATGGCCCTAGTTCCTTCTCCCGGATGTTGTGTCAAGTTTTGCGGACGTCCTCCAAAACATGATGGGGTATCCCTAGACAACATAGGGGGCTAGTCGTCATATTCTTCGTCCAATCAATCACCCTGTGCGAGTGGCGAAGTGACACACGGGACCGCATGGTAGGTGCCTCATTGCGAGGGCTATCATTAAAGGTGATGGAGGCAATCTTGGCCTGTACTCCTTCCATTTCTATAAATTCTTGTCCCTTTTATCCTCCCAGGTATATCGAGAGCTAACTGAGGAGCACAAGTTCTCACGGGAGAGGAGGAGTTCAAAATTCTGAGAGTTGGATGGAGGGTGAATCTTCCCACTCCTCGAAGAGAAGCAGGTCCAGTGGTAGTAGTTCCCGGAGGCTTTCGGACCTCGAAGGGCACTTCAGCGAAAGGGCCCAATCACAACTCGTAAGCTGAGTTTTCCTGCCCTTTTCTCATTCTTTCTTCCTTCCTCTTGACAACACCCTTCTCCATTTCTTATGCACGCACAGAGTGTGATGAAATCACATATTTCATGGGAGTTAGCAGTGGCCGCATACAGGGGTCTCCCGGATTTTCAGAAGGCCAGGCTAGACGTGATGGGATTTGGCACCTTTCTTCGGATCGAGCTGCTCAAGCTCGACCTGGTCCTGATCCAAGCCTTGTGTGAGAGATGGGACCCAGTGAGTCGGGCATTCCTGATGCCCTGGGGGCACATGGTGCCCAGCTTGGAGGATGTGGTCCGGATCACAAGCCTGAAGGTGGATGGCGAGGCAGTGACCGGGGTCACTTATGCGGATTACCGAGAAGGTGCTCGGAAGCTACTGGGTTAGGACCTAGATGGTCGGAAAAATAGGTCGGTAGCTAGGGCGTCCCTCAAGGATGCATTAGGGCTCACCGACACTCGTCGGCGGGACGATGAATCCTCAGAAGAGTTCATGGAAAGGATGGAAATAGGATGCCGTGCCGTGTACTGCACAGATTTCGACAACTGGGAAAGATGCAACATAGATTTGAGGAGATTTCTCCTCTTCCTTTTAGGGAGATTGGTACTGAGCTCGAAAGGGGACGGTATCCAATGTCGCTTCCTGGAGCTGCTATCAGACCTTGAAAGAGTAGGATACTATGCCTGGGGAGCTGCCATGCTGGCACACTTATTTGCAGGCCTGTTCCAAGAAGTGGATCGTGAGATGGCTGTGAGTGGTTTTACACCATTCATCCAGGTATTTTTGGTTTTACTTGTTTTGTATTTTTTTTGTGTTTTTGCAAGGTACTGATGACCTGCGCCGAGCAGCTGTAGAGCTATTATTACCTCCCCATGGGGAGATCTCGGCATTGGCGACCCGCGATGGTGCCGCTAGCCAGGCGGTGGGAACCCATCATGAGTGCGGCACCCCTAACCTACCAGTTGATGGTGCTAAGGCGGGAGCTACAGGAGTTCCCTGCAGCAATGGTAAACTAGAGACCCTACTCAGATATGGTCGATGCCGACCAGCCGTCGGTTCTAGCAAGTCGTGCCCGGTTCGGACGGGAATTGTGGATGCACTACCTGAATGAAATTGAGCCGCTTCAGCTACGATTGGTTATGAGGTCCTTGGGACTGGCTCAAGAATGGGTGGATTCAGCTGCGCCACCTCGCGTTGGGAGAGAGACGCGAGGACCGGTGACCTGCATTGACTGGCGCGTGCGGTTCCCTGAACAGTATGAAGACTGGCAACGGGGTGGCACGATTGTAGAATCACATGCACGGGATAGCGAGGACTACTTGCGTCTATACAAGACAAGGTACGCAGAGCGGTTCCAACCCCGGGGATTTGTGGAGGTAGGTTTCCCCTTTTCCTCTTTTCTTCTTTCTCCTTTTGTTTGGTTTTCTGGTGAAAATGCTGACTCGTATGGCCGCAGGTGTCCGGGATGCCATGATAGCGAATTTACGAACTCGCTTGGCAGAGATGGAGCAACAATTGGGTGATGCCCGTGGAGCTACGAGCGCCTTGGTAGGTGTACAGTGCGTTCCTAATTAAAACCCCAGATTCCAGATGTTGGCTGCTAATTCACGCGGTCGTAGCATGCCCAGATTGGCGCGGCTTCCCCAGCGATGGGAGTAGGTGGTGCCTCTTCCAGCTTGTGGATTCCCACCTTAGAACTTGACTTGCTTCATGAGCAACTTGCTCACGCCACGCAGCGTGCTGCGGAGGCAGAAGGGATGCTCTGTATACAGGTAAAAGTTTCAGTGTTGAGTTCTCCTTGTTTACGCCTTATCACGTATCTGAGATGGTACACTCGGCAGGAAAAGGAGACGGAAGAAGCGCTTGCCCAAGCTGCGCAGAGGGAGGCTAGGATAGCAGAACTGGAGAGGGAACTGCGGCGTCATCCTGATGACAACTCTTCCAGGGATGCTATGGAACTGAGGATCACTCTCCAGTTGGAGAGGGAAGACCGTGAGAGAGAACGGGCAGAGAGAGAAAGAGACACAGAGTGAGAAAGAGCCAACAGATTGACTGAAAGGGAGGAACGAAGGGCCATGGAGGCCCAGTTGTTAGAACTCCGAACCAGCCTTGGTCTTGTTGAACAGTGGCTGAGAGATGGTGAGGAGCGCTACCGAAGAGCACGAGAGCGTGGCTTTCGTGTTGGTAGCTTCTCTGCTGCTTCCGTGGATCAACGCCGGGGTGTGGGAATAGGAAGGGGAGTACAGAGCGGTAGGAGTACCGCTTTTCGTAGTTGGGTAGCACCTTTGAGAGCGTTTTGTCCGGAGAGTAGTGGGACGAGTGATGTAGAGAGAGAGGGCAGAACTTGATGTAATTTTTTTGGTTTTTGGAATAAAATACAAGGTTCGGTTTGTTTGGTTTTCACCTTTACTTTTGTCGCCTCGAATCCCTGCACACATCACTGAAACAAACAAATCAGAATTTCTGTTCTGACTTGGCCCCTTGCTCAATAAGTAAATGGTCACATTGACTGTCCTTGATAACTGGTCAAGGGGCCAAGCCTTTATTAACGAAGGCAAGGGAAAGATGTGGTGATGATAAATGCGACAGGCAAGCACACGAATACAAGCGGTATTAAAAGTGAGATGCTGCACGCAAATGCAATCATGTAAAATTGATTTATTTTCTTTTTATATTTGACTTTTTTTTGTTTTATCATAAAAAAAAAATTTGTTTGCAAATATGTACATTTTCTCTTTTCCATTTTTTGTTGTTTTTATCATTTCAATTTTTTTGTTGCTAACGCCTAGCAAGCACCCAAATGGCACCTAACCTACGTGAGAACATGGGTTTCTTACTAACCTCACAGGTATCTTAAGTGCACATCTAGGTTGATTTGGGCCTCTAGACCTCTCGAATGATGATCCTGCCGGCTAAGACTTACCCTGATGACAATACCGTCATGCCGTGCTTAGGCTCCCAGTCGCTTCCGACCACAGGGATTCACCCAAAAGGTGTTTGAGGTAAGAGATTTGCCCGACCCGGGTCTATTTCCTCACAACTCTAGATGGTATATGATGGAACACCCTGGAACCCCAATGACCAACCGCGCGACGCTGACCCGGAATCAGACGCCGTCGCACCCATAGGTGACACACTTGCATTGGCCTAAGCCCGAGGTTAAACAAGAAGACATCAAGGTGGTAAACAGGGGTCTTGACCAGCCAGAAACACGGAGACTCCTTCACAACGATAGCTTTTACTTTTCAAAGTAGGCAACCAAATGTGTATATTAAAATAAGGTCGCAGACCCTGGGCAGTTTTCACCCTTCAGAAACTCCATCGAATCTTCATCTTTGGAGGGAGAAGGAAGAGTGTAGGGGATAAACCTCCTGAGAGGACCAGCAAAGCCGTTAACCCGGCGAGGGAGTAAGGGCCCATTAACTCTTTCCTTTCGGACAACTTCGGACCAAATCTCGAGCATTTACATTCCACGGCCCCTTTTGTGGATTCAGACTTTTGCTTTGAGGGGTTCCGTTTATCGCAACAGGCACGGTCACGACCAGGCTTTTCTCTTGATTTTGATTTTGTATTTCTTTTTGTGAGGGAGATATAGTCGTTTGACGTTTGTGGGCTCCCTTTTCGTATGCCTCGGGGACACTGCCCTCTTCTCGTGCTCCGATCGATGCTCGAGGAAATGGATCCTACTCTTGCCTTTGGGGTTTGAGTTTCGGTTTCTCATGCTCAACGTTTTAAGGGCGCCGACTGTCCCATTTGGTCGAAGAGAGAAGAATAAAGATTACAGCTTCCGGAGATCTTCTGGATGGGGCCCCACCGTAGGTGATGCTACCGACTTTTTTGAATAAAATACATAAGTGAGCACATGTTAGCTTCCTTCGAGCGAGCATAGGCCGACGTGGCCGGACATGGATCTCCACGGTTCTGGCAAACCAAGACCCGGTGCCTACCAAGCCTTAATGGGCCCTATCCTAACATGAAGGTTAGATGCAGTGACTTGACTACATGGTGACCACCAGGCATTGGCATTTTAAATTTTCATATTTTTAGTGGTTTTCGGTATTTCTTTGTTTTTGATGTTTTCTATCTTTTCATCATTTTTTTTATTTTGTGCTAAGGGTGGTATTTCTTAAGATAAAGCCCATTCCAAGGGTGGGATAACTCGGTCCCGTCGGCGTTGACTAGCTTGTAGGCGTTGCCAGGGTACACGGCTTGAATTACAAATGGTCCTTCCCAATTGGGTTGGAGCTTAGAACGTGGCCCTCCAGGTTTGACAAAAATTCTTTTTACGACCATCTCACCGACTTTGAATTTTCTCTCAACGACTTTCTTTTGGTAAAAGCGAGCGAGTCTATTTTGATACACACGCGCGTGTTCGGCAGCGGCCAGCCGCTTCTCATCCAAGAGTTCCAACTGGGCGAGGAGTGAATTACGACGATCGTCGAGGGGAAATTCCTCGTCCAATTGTATCCTAAGAGAAGGGATCAGAGTCTCGTACGAGACTACCGCTTCCATACCATAAGTAAGGGCAAATGGAGTCTGTCCGGTGGGGGTACGGATTGAAGTGCGATAGGCCCATAGGGCTTCGATAAGTTTTTCTGGCCAATCTGAAAACTTACTAGACTCGCAGATTTTTTTGATGATTTTGAGCAATGTTTTATTGGTGGCCTCCGCTTGACCGTTGCCTTGTAGGTAATAAGGCGATGAATGATGCAATGCAATTGCGTACCTTTTGCAGAGGTCGTGTAGGTCCTGAGAAATGAACTGTGGCCCATTGTCGGTGACGATTGTGCTTGGGACGCCGAATCTGGCGAGGATGTTCTTCATGATGAACTTGCAGACTGTTGACGCCTTGATTTCCGTGTAAGCTTCGGCTTCGGCCCATTTGGTGAAGTATTCCGTCGTAGTAAGGATGAAAGATTTCTGCTTGGTGAGGGAATTGGGATCACCCAGGGGACCAATGATGTCGAATGCCCACATGGAGAAAGGCCACGGGGAGGATATTGGATGAAGTGAGGAAGATGGTGAATGGATTTTATCGGCGTAAAGTTGACACTTGACACACCTACGGACATAGACGGCACAATCATCTTCCATAGTGGGCCAATAAAAGCCTTGGCGAATGATCTTCTTGGCGAGCATCTGACTATTCACGTGGCCACCGCACACACCCGAGTGCGTCTCCTCTACATATATCCAAACCTCATCGTCACCAAGACATCTTAACAGAATACCAGTAAGGCTCCTCCTATAGAGTAGACCTCCAACCAAAGTATATTTCTGAGCCACCCTTCTTATGGCTTTCTTGTCCTCTGTGGTGGCCCCTTCAGGATAAGACTGATCTTGGCAGTATTTGACAATTTCATAGAACCATGGTTTCTCTTCATCAGCCAGTTCTTCTTCAGTCTCTGCTAACATGATTTCCCTCTTCTCAAGGATATCTTCCTGCAGGATCTTCCTTGCTATCCTATCTTTGATATTTACGTAGGAAGCATCATCGATTGCAGGGACGTGAAGTTTGTAGATGGAAATGGACTCAAACCATCTTCCTAGAGGGAACCTTATGGATGATGCCAACGAGGTGAGGGCATCGGCGAGAATATTCTGATGACGAGGGACATGAACAAAGATCAGTTTGGTGAACAGTTTGGCAAAGGCAGCAGTGAGTTCTTGGTATGGTTTGAGTTTGGGATCGCGAGTGCGATACTTAGTGAGCACCTGGCGAAGGATGAGTTGACTATCACCTACGACTCGTAACTCAGTGATACGAAAAGAATGAGCGAGTTCTAGGCCAGCTAGAAGAGCTTCATATTCGGCTATATTGTTGGTAACTGAAAATTTGAGCTGGTATGTCAATGGGAATGTGAGGCCTTCAGGCGACAGGAGAGCGACGCCGATTCCTCTCCCTTGAGAATTTAGAGCTCCATCAAAATATAGCGTCCACATTGTCTCATCTGATTGGTTGACGGACATTAGTTCCTCATCTGGAAACTCTGATTGGATGGGATCAAACTTGGGAAGAGGATGGTGAGCGAGATGCTCGACTATGGCATAGCCTTTAATCGCCTTTTGCTGGATGTAGGTGATGTCGAACTGAGAGAGAAAACTTTTCTAGCGTGCTAGCCTATCCGTAAGGATGGATTTCTCTAGAAGGAATTTGATAGGATTCATTCGAGCAATCAAGTGGACCTCATGAGCCAAGAAGTAGTGCTTCAATTTCTGCACTACCCAACCGAGGGCAGCACATATTTTCTCCATGACGGTGTACTTCTGCTCACAGGGATTGAGAAGTTTGGACAAGTAATAGGTTGCCCGTTCCTTGCCTTCTTCATCAGCTTGTGCGAGGACGGCTCCCACGGAGTCATCCAAGACTGAGACGTAAAGGATCAGAGGTTTTTCTGATTTAGGTGGAATGAGAACGGGTAGACTAGCCAGATATTCTTTCAACCCTTCAAAAGCTTTCTGACATTTAGAATTCCAGTGGAATTCTACTCCTGGCTTGGTCAACTCGTAGAGAGGTCTACACCTTTGTGAATGTTGGGACACAAACCGACGAATAAACTGCAACCTCCCGATTAAACCTCGGACTTCCCTCAAATTCTTGGGAGGCGGCATATCCCTGATAGCCTTGGCTTTGTCGGGATCTATCTTGATCCCTCTTTTACTCACAATGAAACCCAGCAATTTACCCGACGACACACCAAACACACACTTCTTCGGGTTCATTTTCAATTGGAACTCCCTTGACCTCTGCAAGACCTTAGCCAAAACTTCTGGATGTTCCATCCTGGTCCTTGATTTCACCAATAAGTCATCCACATACACTTCCAGATATATGTGCATCATGTCATGAAATATGGCCATCATCGCTCTTTGGTAAGTAGCTCCAGCATTCTTTAATCCGAATGGCATGACCACGTAACAATATGTTCCCCAAGGGGTAGTGAATGACGTCTTTTCCTGATCCTCTTCTGCCAAACGAATTTGATTATATCCTGAAAATCCATCCATGAATGAGAGGGTCTCATAACCTGCCGTGTTATCGATCAACACATCAATGTGAGGCAAGGGAAAATCATCCTTTGGACACGCGCGGTTAAGGTCCCGGAAGTCGATGCAAATCCTGACTTTCCCATCTTTCTTCATGACCGGGACAATGTTCGCCACCCATTGAGGATAAAGGATGACTCTAATGAACTTGGCTTTGTGGAGCTTATCGACCTCTTCTTTCATTTTCAAAGCCATCTGAGGGTGGAAACGCCTTAACCTTTGTTTTACCGAGACGGACCCTGGTTTTAGAGTTAAACGGTGTTCGACCAAGGTTGAATCTAGACCCGGCATATCCTCGTAGCTCCATGCAAACGTGTCCTTAACTTCAATTAATACCTTTTCTTCAGAGGGTGGTAGATTGTCACTTATGAGGATGATCCTAAGGTCTTCCACAGTTCCCAAGTTGACTTCTTTGGTGGATTCTTCTACGGCGGTTGACGGTTCATCGAATCTCTTTATTCCACTAGCGTATGCGCCCGCCGCATCCTCATATTCTTCACCCTCATCGTCAGTGGGGCATTCTTCACCCGTGATCTCGTAGACTCCATACCCTTCATCAAATACACAGTCGCCCTCACATTCTATTTCCGGTAGCCGGATGGGATTTTCTAACAACTGGGGGATGGCAAGGAGGGCTTGACACCTGGCGGCTAAATCTAGAAGGAATCGACGAGGGATCTACCTACCCTTGGATTTCTTCCTAGGTACCACCCTTGACCTATCATTCTTAGATTGACTAACAATATTTACAGAAGAAGAGGAAGACGAAGAGGATGGTGTAGAATGTACAGGAGAAGACCCCTCAGAGGAGGGGTAGAAAAGGTCGCTCATCGGACCTTGGATGGGTGGTCCGCAGGGCGGGACGCAACCGTGGGAGATGTAGGAGGTTTCCTCAACGAAGATGTGTTGTTGGGGAGTTTGAAAATTGACATTTTTTTTCATTTTTATTTTTAATGACAAAGCAGTGAAAAGAGATTGGAGAAGAGAGAAAAGTGGTTATGGCTAGAGGATTGTGAGGCTCATAGAGTAAATCATGGTTGAAGACCTGGCGCGGGTTGAGAAGCCTGCGTAGGTATGTAAGCAAAGAAGGGGACTTGGGAAGATCATCAGACAACTGTCTGGCCCAGGAAGATGATATCAGCAAAGGCTGAGACGAGTGGATGGAGAAGATGGCGGCTAATGAGCCGTCGACGGCAATGTTGAGGATAGATGAAGATCCGTCGATGACAGGGTCCTTCTGGCGAGGACGAGGATAGTTTGGAACCTTGGCAAGAGTGGTAATATTCTCTGGTATTCTGGAGATCAATGGCGGTCCTTCAAGCTGCGGAGACGAGAACATCCTTTCCAGTGCAACGGAAATGTCCCGTATGTCGAACCATTTATCCCACTCGCATTCCGGATCTTTGATCTTGCCTCTTTTGGTGATCCTCGGATATTTTTCAGCCAAATATACAGCATGTGATCCCCCATATGCTTCTCGTGGGTAATCTCCCATCTGAACAACGGGTCCTCTGTTAAAGTGGTTTGATAGAGTCCATGTGAGGGGCTTCCAATCCGCCTTGAACGGTCCTTTGAAGCCTAGGCCAAACCTACGGTTCGGCCTAATTTCCTTTGGCGGTTTGAGCATACCCTGTAACTGTGCACCCAGACCTTTACCTTGTTGATAGCTGATGTTCCTCATAATCTCCCAACCTTTGGAGTGAAAAGGGAGACATGATGTTGCGGTTGCCCTGACCGGCTCCTTTGGTGCTAGTGGAACGTGAGATGAATCATATACGTCCAGTAGTGACAATATGGGCCGATGAGACGGCCAAACAGAGGGCAGAGAGGTGTTGATAGCATCCACTGTGTGAAGGACAGGTGTACTGACCACTTTAATAATTCTCCCATTGTAAGGAAACTTCAGGCATTGATGGTTGGTGGAAGGCACAGCGTCCATGGCTTTGATGTAAGGGCGGCCCAGTATAGTCTTGAATGTGGGGTCCATGTTGAGGACATGGAATTTCGTGGGAATTGACATGGGGCCTAGTTCTACCTTCAGAATAATCATCCCCTGCGGCGGCCTTTTGCTATTGTCATAAGCCGTGACCGTGATTGAGGAAGGTCTTATTTGTTCCTCGTTGACCCCACACAACTGAAGGGTGTCCATGGAGATCACATTTATGGACGCACCCGTGTCCACAAGACACGGATTTATGGATACCCCATTAATTTTTATGGAAATGCACAATGCATATTTCCGAGCTTCCTTGGGAGCGAGCTCGTAGTTGTGGAACATGATGGCTGGTTGTGTGTCTGTTGGGGTCAGGACGGTCGAAATCTTCTCCACGGGGAGGTCTTCATTAACCATGACTTTTTGAAGATATTCCATCAAGGCCGCCTGGTGGGATGTGGATCTTTGAGGTAGCTCCAGGATGGAGATCCGAGCAGGCATCTTGTCCAAGTGTTTCAATAGATCATACTGTGTTCTAGGGATAGCTCTTTCTGGTTGTTCTCTATCATCCTTCTCCGGCTGAGATTGCTCAGGATTCTGACTGTTGTGGGGGAAAACCCTGTGGAAAATCCTTCCACTCTGGAGCACCATTGCCTGCGGCTTTTGTACCTCTGTGGGAGTAGCAGTGGGTTTTAACAGAGGTTTGAGGGGTAGTGGTGGAGGAATGGTCGATGAAGCAGGGGTGATGACGGGAGCAGGGATTCTGATCAGGGGTTTGTTAGGTGGAGGCATGGTGGAGGTAGAGGGGATATCACACGGATTATGGAGGATAAGGGGTCTGGAAGGTGGAGGTGGAGACGAAATAGAAGTGGGTAGGGCTTGAAGCGGGCAATGATTTTGAGGTGGGTGATGGGTAATGAGTGGTTTTGAAGGCATTAGTGGTGATATGGTGGAGAAAGACGGGGTTATGTATGGTTGACGGATGATAAGGGGTTTAGAAGGCGTAGGGGTAAATGTGGTAGAGGTGGATGGTAAAGTGGGGGAGTGAGAGAAGATGAGAGGGTGTGAAGGCGTAGTGGAGAGTGTCGGTTGATAGGAGATCGGGGTGCGGATAAGAGGGCGTAATGGTAGTGGAAATGGTGAAGGTGATACTGACGCGGGTTGATGAGAGAGAGGTGCTACCCGGGCAAGGTGAGGGGGTTGCATGACGATAGGGTTGGAGGAAGAAAGAATAGAGGTACTTTCCGGGTGCCACACCTGCTCTCTCCCGACTTCCGGGAAGGAGGAGATGGGGTTAACCTGATGATTGGGCTGTTGGTGCTCCGGTAATGGATTCTGGATTATGCCCATGTTGGCCTATTATTGTGGGGCCTGCTGAGGCTGTTGTTGTTGTTGTGGTTGCTGTTGCTACTGCTGTTGTAACTGCTGCTGTGGCCTATGAGGAGGTCTCCTAGCCTTGAGAGCGGCGATGTATCGTCTCATTTCAACCCAATCTATTTGATGTTCATCATTCATATCGTGGATGTAATTTTTGAAATGGAAGCAGTAATCTATTGTGTGTCCTGGCTGCCTGTGGTAGACGCAGTATTTGGAGGTATCAACATTCGGGGGCCACACGGGCCTTTCCCTGGGTAGCACAAGTATGTTTGAGGCCATGTGGGCGTTGAAAATATCCGCCAGAGTTTCTGGCAACGGTGGATAGTAGGCTCTCTTGGGACCGATCGGCCTCCTTTGTTGCTGTTGGGGACCATAATTCTCCGGGGGTGGAACTTGGTTGTACTGAAGTGGTGCTTGTTGTTGCTGAGGTTGTGGTTGTTGTTGCTGAGGTTGACATAATGGAGGCATATTATCCTGGGGTGGATTATTTTGGGGTGGAGGACGAAGGGGGAAAGGACCTGGTTGGAGGGGAAGTCGGGGCATTTGTGGAGGCCTTGGGTTGACTGCATAGTTGGCATTATTGACCGCACCCACTTGCTCATTTGTCACGACCCCTTCTGTGGCTCCGCCTGGGACACCAGCGCCTATCTTTCTGACCACTTTGGGCTTCGGCGACTCAAACATGTTCATAATGGGGGAGTCTTTTAACTGGGTTTGGATGTACCGGGCCCTTTCATAGAGTTCCTCCATTGTAGTAAGTTTATTCATGGCCAGGACGTGTCTGAATTGTGGGGTTGCATTAGACACAATCATCTTCACTTGTTCGGGCTCGGAGAGGGTATCCCTTATTCTTTCCACCAGAGACCTCCATCTATCAGCATAGCGGACAAAATCCTCGTCGGGCTTCATCTTTTCGGCCACTAGGTCGGTAATGGAGAGTGAGGGACCGACCCTATCCCTATATTTCTGCAGGAACCTTCTCTGGACTATTTCAAAATTCTCGGCCTCGCGGGGCTCCAAAGAATAGAACCACTCTAGCGCGGGACCATCCAATGATCTTCGAAAGAGGTATGCCAGGGACCTCTGATCGTTTTGCCAATAGGAGGACTCATACATGAAATCCTTGAGGTGAATGAAGGGGTTGCCGGTGCCATTGTATCTGCGGTACGTGGGCATTTCGGAGGGAGGAAGATGAATGACGGGAAGGATTGGCAAAGCAACCTCCGGGGTGGCTTTCACGTCCACCATTCTTCTCAGATTTTGAAACTGCTCGTCCATGCGATTGAACCTATTGAGGAGCGATTGGGCGAGCTCCTCTGGAGGTGAAGGTGGTGCTTGCCACTAGGGGAGAAACTGTCTCCCGGAGACTTGAGGGGGGAACCCCGAATGAGAGGGAGCTGCCGGACCACCGACAGTCGGCCCCGGCTGAAGCGGTATGTGGGGAACAACGGGGGTTTGAGATTGTGACGGGAACTGGAATGAGGGTGGTTGTTGGCTCGCTTGTCCTTGAAGCGAGGGAGACTGGATGGCTTGTGCCAATGAAGGAGATGGAATGTCCTGCATGGACTCTTGGAGAGGAGCAATGGCCGGAGTTGATTTCTAGGGCGTGGGGGAAACAGATTTCCCCTTCAGAATGGCCTGGAAGGCCTGGAGCTGTTCAGAGGTAAGCTCCGTGTTGGCGAGGACGCCCAGTAAGGAAGAGATATCCTATGGTGGGGACGTGTCCCCGGTAATAACCTGCACCTCATGCGAGGGCTCATGAGAAGGACCCGAGTCCATAGCATAGACTCGCGGGTCGGCTGACAAGCCACGACTAGGGTGGTTCTCCTCAAAAGACTCGTGAGCCATGCTCACAGTTTTCCCAGAACGCAAAAACATACACTAGCAAGCAGGTAGCAGAGATTATCAAACAAGTGGATGCCTTTACGCCTTTTTTTTGTTTTGATTTTGATGATTTTTTTGTGTTTTTAGCGAGATCCGAAGTTCACACAAAATAGGGACCCTAGTTTATTTTTTTTTCACCGCCGTGTCAGCTAGGGTCTCTCGTCTCACCACGAATGGATGACTAACTCCGGGGAACTTCAATGGTACAACCAGCCCAGTGAACGAAGAGGAGATTCTTCGATGTCGGGGACTTACGGAGGTCCCAATGGAGGAGATTCTAGTCCATTGAGAGGAATTCTCAAACGGAGAGTCCTTCCTTCACCGAGAAAGGGTGATCCTTAGAAAAAATGAAAAATGATATAAAAGAGGGATGGATGTATGCAATGGAATGCTGACAGAGATATAGAGTAAGAAAATAACAGAAATAACAAACATATAATAAACACCCAACCAATCACAACTGACAGTGCTACCGTAAGCACAACGGGGGCGCGCGAGGGCGCCAAGGTGGAGAGGCACGGACGGTGCCGAACTTGCAAGGGTAGCCAAAAGGAAGCAGTAGAAGGTCCCACCGTGATCGCCAATCTGTGAGCGACGTCACGCGGTTCGGGGAGCGAAGAAGACGCGGAGCGCGCAGGCTCCTTTTTGTTTGCTGCAACACAAAAATAAGAGAAAAGAGAAGGGGCCACTACGGGAGATTGCCCCGGCGGGGCGAGCGGGACAAATGTAATATTGTAAGATATGGAGGTTAAACGGCCATAGCGGGAAGTGACTCGCCGCGGCCTCGGGGGGGACGGGGATGGTGCAGAAATCAAATAGCAAGAATTGAAACGGCCATTGGGGAAGTGACTCGCCGCGGCCTCGAGGATATGAGCAGATAAGAATATGACAGAATATAAGGAGAATATAAAGAACGGGAATTTAAACGGCCATTGGGGAAGTGACTCACCGCGGCCTCGAGAATATAAATAGATAAGAATATAACAAAATGTAAAGAGAATATAAGAACGAGAATTTAAACGGCCATTGGGGAAGTGACTCGCCGCGCCCTCGAAAATAAGATGTGATCGCCAGGGGCCAAAAGACCCCAAAATAAAGAAAGTGATCGCACCTACCTCAAGAGCGGGAGATGGCGGGTTGCTTCTCCCTCCCCCTTCGGCCGACCGACGGAGAGACCTTTCCTTGGGTACCCTTACAAAACAACGACAAACAAGTAACGAGTGGATTAGAAAGATGAAGGTGTAGTATTCAAATCCTTGCGATAAAAATAACGAAACGATGGTAAGACACACACCTGGTTGGTGTTGTCTTTTAAACCCCTCTCGGACTCGAGTAGGAGGAAAATGAGATGATGGATGCAAAAAGTATATAAGAAGAGGCGCCCTTATGAAGGGGGATAGAGGATGCGAGATGATGAATGCAAAAGAACTACGAAGAAAAGGAAAGGATTGGCTTATTGGATGTGCCGATGGTGAAATCCGGCGGAGCTCCGGCAGCGTAGGGACGACGTGGAAGCGCGGTGGATGAAGACGACCTTCCTCTCGCGAGCGTGGGCACCCGAGAAGTCGGCAGAACCTCCACCTACAAAAGACCTCACGGGTTAGAAATGACTCCGTAGCCTCTGGGCTCCGGCAGCCTATCGGATCTCTTAGAAGCCCCTCCAAAACTGAGGGGGTGGGCCTCTATTTATAGGGCTCCGGAGGGTGGAGGCGTCCAGGACCCTGGACACCTCTATCAGGGCAAAAAAGATATTTTATTCATTTTTATTCAGTTTTTTTGAATATTTTCATGGAGGCGTCCAGGGTCCCGGACGCCTCCATAAGTCCCACCGAACTCCACCGAAAGTCGCACGCGGTTTAACACAACGCGTGGTTTTGGAGCGGCGACCCGTGATTTGGAAATGGGCGCGTCCAGACGGTTGGACGTCTCCACAATTTGGATTCTTTCACACACGACAAACTGTCGTTCGGTGGGCGGCGCCCCGTGAGTGAGTTGATGGAGGTGTCTAGGGGCCTGGACGCCTCCAAGAATATATATATTTTTTATTTTTTTATTTTGTTTTTCATGCCAACTGGCATATATATTTTTTATATTTGTTTTCATGGAGGCGTCTAGGGGCCTGGACGCCTCCATTAATATATCATTTTTATGTATTTTTTTGGTTTTAATAAATAAGTTAAAGTAATGGAGGCGTCCAGGAGCCTGGACGCCTCCATTAAGACCCTCCCGGCTCCGCTGAAAAGGCGTCGGCAGCTCTCCGATAGGCACCCTTCCTGGTTCCGGAATTTTTTGGCGTGTCTGAATGGTGTTGATGCCGTTCGAATGCTGCAATGAGACGATTCCGGATGCTGAGAAGGGCGGAAGAAGACTCAAGAAAAGGAAGCACTCGAGCGATTCAAAATGCGTAAGCCGTCACGGGACGTCGTATAGTAATATGAGACTTTCTGAGGAGACGTCAGGAATGGCGTGTCTACACTACCCTCAATTATAAAGGGAGAGGCTCGTTTAGATAAGCTGGGCTTGCCCATCATTCGTTTGATGTAATTTGTATTCTTTATCATTAGCTATAATATTTACCTCCTGGTGTTCTGATGGTGGAGTGGTTCCTCTCTTTACCTCTGGTAAATGGTGCACTCTCCCATCCGACCCTAGGCAAAGTTTTTTGAAAAATAAAAAATAGAAGGAGAGACCTCGAGTTCCAAGTTGAGACCACGTCTTTCTTAAGGTTTTCCCAGGCCGAGGCATTAGAAGATTTGGTGTTAAGGGCAAGTTTACATCAAGATATATCGATCCCTTCGAAGTGCTAGAAAGAGTTGGCGTGGTTGCCTATCGGATCATCTTGCCACCGTAACTATCTAAAGTACACAATGTATTCCACATATCTATGCTCAAGAAGTATGTTCATGATCCATCTCACATTACAGATCATGACAATCTGGTGATACAAAAGAATTTCACATATGAATAAAAGCCTTTGAAAATCCTTGATCGCGAGGTTCGTGTACTAAGGAATAAGACGATTCCTATGTTAAAGGTATACAATGAAACAAGTGCTCATAACAAGAAGCCACATGGGAGACTGAAGAATCTTTGATGAAAAGATTCTCTGACCTATTACAAAACTGTAAGTATTCTGCACCCTTCATATTTATATGCAAATGAATTTGGGGACCAAATTCTTTTAAGTGGGGGAGGGTGTAGCAACCCGGATAAATTAGGGGGAATAAACTTTCTAATTAGATAAATCCTCTAAATAAATAAGACAAGGGCCCAAATCAAACAAAATATAAAGCCCAAACCTCAAACCAATTGAAGGCCTTAACCCATATGGGCCTTATGGGCTAGGAAAAGAAGTATATATAATATATGGACCCCTTTTTTGTTTAAACCCAAATCCCCAACCGTAATGAACATGTATAGTGGGCCTTTAGCCCATAACCTTTCATACGTCTAGAGGAGTATAGGGTATATACTCTTATACGTATATAATAGGGGTTGTTTTTTTTCAAAAGCCCAAACCTTTTATCACCTTCGAGACTTGCATGGAGTTTAGGGTTTTCATTGGAAAAGTGGGTGGCGGCTGGTATTTTAGCAGTAAAGGATATGCATGGCAAATATTACACCCACTAGGATTTCTACGTGGGAAATTAAATCCCACTAGGATACATAAACCCAGATCCTATAAATAAGCTCTATTCGATCGACGAGAGCCATTGTTGCTTCTGCTGATCGTGCTGATACTAATACATACGTCGACCTCTGCCTCCCCTTGCCGTCATAAGCTGCTCCCTGCCGCGTCTTCTTATTACTGTTGCCGTGAAGAAGTTCTTCTTCTTCTCCTTCGTTGCGGCTGCTGCCGTAGTGCAGTTGCAGTTGCTGCTACTGCTTATTCTCTCCTTCCTCTGCTATTATTGCTGGGAACGGGAGAAGCTTCTGCGACTTCCTCAACTTTCTGCTATCTTGCGTGAAGGAAAAAGGAAGCTACATCTTGTTGAGGGGTTTCTAGTACCTCTGCTACCACTGCTGCAGTTGTTCTGCGGCATATATTTTCCTTATATTTCTCTTCGTTCGTCATCTTGATCAATCACAAAGGTAGGTTTTCTCAAGAAATGAAGCCCAATACAATAGGAAATAAGTAACTGCATGCATGTAGATCTTGTATAATGTTCATAGATTCATCCCTTAATATCTGTTTTGAGTTTTACATGTCTCTATTAACTTTTCTGATGCATATGGATAGAACGACCAAGGCATGGCAGCTTATTGAATGAACGCCCACGCGAGCAGCCACTAATTTCCTGAAAATTACGACAGTGACCAGGGCACAGTTTAATGAGCGACCTTAGCCATGTTGCTAATTCTTTTAGTGAAATTAATAAATACCACATGTTAAAATTTAATATCTATGAAATATAGCATTAAAAATTCTACATGAGCATGTTTCTGGAACCTTTATATTTTCCCCTGTCTATCCATGTCTTTACTTTCCTGATTATGTGAACTCCAAGTTTATGAACAATGTTATGTGTCTAAGGTTGTATCTGCCCGATACGTAGCATCAAAGAAATAATGAGCGACAGTCATATAGTCGCTACTTAAAGAATAAGCGTCCCGATACGGTGATGTTAATTTGTAAAAGTAATTAGTAAAAATGAAATGTAAGGAAATTTTGATTCCTGGACAAGATAATAAACGCTATTTAAAGATTGGGCGCCATTGTGAACGGTCACCAATTCTAATTAAATTATGTTGATTCTGGAAAATTACAAGAATTAGCGCCCGTCCATACAGTCGCTAATTCTTAGTAATTTAAATTAGATTTCTATAAATATAGGATTGAGCGACCTTTCAGAAAGCCGCTATTTTAGGATATAGCGACCTCTGGATGGACATCAATTTTATCGTCTCTCAATTTTCTCATGTTTCTAACCCATATCGCGGGTTTAGTTGGCACACTCATCTCACATCCGTAGATGGAGTCCCTGTTTTATTTCTATCAATTACACACTCAATTCTTGGTGATGATTGGACCCTCCACGGGATATTCCTTCCTTTGGACTGGTACTTTCTTCATTGAGACCTTCGTTAGTCTACGCCAGTCTTAGATTCCCTCAAAGCAGCCGAGCTAGTTGTACCCTCAAGGCAGCCAAGCAGGTTGTACCCTAAAAACCATGCAACCCTCATTGGTCACGTCACTCTGAAGAAACGTGATGCATTAGCCCTCTTAGAGCGTTGTTTCTGGCCTCTTTTGAGAAGTCTGTCTTTGTTAGCAAATAGCGACCATGACTTGGGTGACAGAAGGAATTGGCAACCAGGCCAGTGGCGTTATTTCTCTGATTTAGTGACCTGAACCTGGACGCTATTTCATCGATCCTGTACTGTTCACAGGAATTAGCGACCAGATAGTAGGCGCTATTTCTGTAATTAATGGCGACTGAGTGGGCACCAATTACCCAGTTTCATGACATGTCTTGGTTTTCATGAGGTTTAATGATGTGTCATACTTGCTCAAGTTCTGCCTTGAACTCCTTCATTCGTGAAATCCACCTTATCATCTACAATGGTTTATTCCTTGGAACTCTATATTGGCTATAATTATAGTGGATGTCTAAAAATATACATGACTCAGTACTTGTGCTTATAGGGTCCGATCTGATCTTGGGAGGAGCACCCAAATGTACTTGTGCCCATGGGAGTTGATTGATCACGATGTGGCATTGCACCAAAGTACATGACTTGCTTGATTTGACATTCCACAACTTGTGCTTGACGCATACTTGACTTGACTTGACTTGACTTGCGTAACCCGGAATGGGTATTTACTTATTTGATATTTTAATAGCCATTCTCATGACTTGTTATTACATGCTTGACTCTCTTGATATACTTTACATGATTATCTTGAAATCTTGTTAGTCATCTACATTACTTCTTGTTATTCCGCTCTCGACATTATCATGCGTTCATGCCTAGCGATACTTGCATTCATGCAACATGTAATTTACTTAAAGGAAGCTTGTACTTGAGATATAATCTCTACTGAGCGTTCACTCACCCTAGTTTTTTTCCTATTTTTCAAGTAACTCCGATGACGAGAATCAATCAGATGGGAACGAGAACGAGCAAAGAGCGTAGAGCCACCTAGTCATGGAAGCGTCTATCTAGTCGTGTCTTTTCCTATTTCTTGAGTCTATCATTGTAATTTTTTTCCTCTTTGTTGAGTCTAAGTTTGTCATTTGGTATTTTCCTATTTGAAAGTTATGTAAGACTATTGGGAGTTTCAATAAATAAAGGATTTTGTTTATTATCTTTACCTTTGCGCACTCTGTCTATAAGGTCGAATTCCTTATGATCTGATTGACATGAATGATATAAACTCATCACACTTACCGGGTGTAGACATGTCAAAATTGACGTTACTATGAGTACATCTCATATTGCCTTGTAATGCCCCAATTTGACCCTCAAATTAGTTCTATTTGAGTGGTTTTTCTCACTTTTCTTGGATTTCTCCCTTTTTTCACCCTTTTCTTATTTTTTCCTATTTTTCTGGATTTTTCTGGATTTTCTGGCATTTTTCTCTATTTTTATTAATTTTTCAGAAATAACGACTTGACGTGGGACATCTTTTAAATAACGACTTAGGCTTGGGCGTTTCTTAAAAAGTTGACGACATATAGTGAGGGCGTCAATTCCACTCATTTTCCATTTTTCTGGATTTTTCTGGAATTTTTTGAAATTTTTCGAGAATTAACAACTTAACAGAAGACGTTATTTTGAATTTGAAAAGAATAAAAAATCAAAAATCAAATTCACGTCCTATGCACGGTCGTCACTTTTTCAAATTGATTTTTTTACATTATTTTCAACCCCCTTCTAGGGGTGATTTGGTGGCCTTCCGGGTGTCAGAAAAATTCACAAAAATAGTCGTTGGAATCAGGGCGATGAGATGCACCTCCACCTAAAAAATGAGAAAATAATATTAAGAATTAAAAAATGACCCTATTTTGAATATTTTGAATTAACGTCTTTGTTAGGGCGCGTTTTAATTAACGCCTTTGACTCAGACGTGTTTCACAATTTTCAAATAAAGAAAAAAATGATCCAGGAGTTAACGCCTTGGTCTTAGGCGTGTTTTTAAAAGACGCCCTTTGGCAGGTCGTCAATTCTTGAATTGACATCCTGGTCCAAGTCGTGTTTCAGTTTTGTGTTCCGAACGAACGCAGCCTTTCCCCAGAGAATCCCTGCTTTGTTTGGGCTCTTGCCCAGTCTTATCTTCCCCTCTTTGGGCTCTTGCCCCTTCTTATCTTTTCCTCCGTAGGACTCTTTCCTTCTTTATCTCTTCATTCGATTCTATTTTAATAGAGCATACCGCTCTGTTAAGAGGTTGGATCCCCTTTCTTTCGATCTCTTCCTTCCCCTCCATTTTTCCTTCTTCCTCCGTTCTTCTCTTTGTTTTGCAGGTTGCTGCTGCTGATGCTTTTGGCTAATGAGAAGCTTCTTACGTCCAAGCTTTCATCTTCTGAAGATTTCATCCCCATCGAGTATCGAAGCCAAGAAGCAACGATCGGCTTTTTCTTATCTCCCCTTTATCTCTTTTATTTTTGTTCATAATTCATGCATGCGTATATCATTATTATGTTGATTTTCCTTTCAACCATCATTGAGATCTCCCATAAGTGCAACTCTTGCACTTTTTCCCCTTCTTTTTATTCTTATCTTCATGCATTCATCATATCTCCCCACACCCTCTTTGCATAGGGGTTTAAGGGCAACCACCCTTAAGGTGTGTTCTTCACCATGTTATCATGCTCATATTTTTATTTAGAATTTGATGCTATATTCACCATGTCCTAATTCATATTTTTTTCATTGGTGTTTGTCTTTGTTTTGCAAGGGTAATCAATTGAAGAACTCTCTTCATCGGCCGGCCGATTAGAAGAGAAAGAGCATTCACAATCACCCGCGCTTTTAAGGTATTTATATCGCGATCCCTCCCTATTTATTATTCTTATACTTTTGAGGCGTTCGCATCTCTGGCGATCACGTTTCCTCATTAGCACCTCGTGCTATTTCATGCCCTATTTGATTATTTTTATTCATTTATTTCTAAGTGGATTTCTTAGGATCTACAAATTGACGATCACGGTGGGACACTTTTCATTTTTCATTTGATTACCCCTTTCCCCTTGGCACCCTCGCGTGCCCTTTCCTATTGGTACCCACGGTACCCCTCCTTTATGCCCCTCGGGCACCCTCCATTGTTTTCTTGTCCCACTTGTGATCTGTCAGTTGATAGATTTCTTTTTGAAATCCCACTTTATCCAAAAAAATAAAATTTGATGAGCATGATTATGTTTTGATATTCATATTTGTTGATTGACTGTGATTGACTCTGTGAGTGTTTCTCTGCTATTGCTGGCGGTGAAGAGTTTCTGGAATAAGGCAATTAACGCCTCTGACAGAGGCGCGTTTTTTGTTAACGCCCTAGCATAGGGCTCCTTTTCCCTGTTTAACGCCTTCTGTCAGGACGCGTTTTTATTATATTTGGTGATCTGTTGAATTCACGCCCTTCCCCAGGGCGTTTCTTTCTTGATTAGTGCCTCACACCAAGGCGTTGTTTCATGATTTGACGTCCTTGGTCAAGGGCGTCCTTTTATTTGTAACGCCTCACCACGGGGCGTTTCTTGACTTGGTTGGCATCTCTCCACAGTGTTTCACGCCCTGCCCCAGGGCGTCTTTTCCATTGGTAGCGCCCTGCCCCAGGGCATCTTTTGATTTATAGCGCCCTGCCCCAGGGCGTCTTTTGCCTGTGTTTTTACCGCAATCCTTCTTCATCACTGTATTATATTTTTTTGATTATATCTGTTGCATTCATTCATATTGCATTGGTTTGGGAGACCTCCTCTCTCCACATATCTAGGAGCCACACACCCCCTTGGTGAAGAAACGACCCTCCATTGAGCATTCCGTCTCTTTGGATTGGAAATTCCTAAACCAAGCCTCCGTAAGTCTCCGCACCCGTGGATTCCCTCACGGACGCTGGGTAGGTTGTACCCTTATGGAGTCTCGAGTTAGTTGGCCTACACGGTGAGAGAGGATTCCTAGTTGGCATTGGAGTTAAATCATATTGAAACTAGGATCCTCCCTTGTGTGAATCTTTCCAAACTTTATTAAAATTCATCAATTCACCAAGGTTTAAAACAATCAAAATCACGGTAACCATTCCAACTTGTGTGCTTCTTTGCATATTATTGTGAACTTTGATTATATGATGGCTTACCGTAATTGGGAAAATAACGTGTTTAATTCCATTCATGAGGATGCACAACCTAGCACTTCTTACACTCCTCAAATTCAACATGTTCATCAAAATCCTCACCATTCTTTCAAGGGACCACGTCCTTATTCTTATGGTCATGCCCGACCCATGGGTAATGTCCATTCTTATGGTCCCCCAACTCAAGTTCGAGCCACTATTCCTCCGAGACCGTCTCCTCCCAACGATGAGAGGGTCTCCCAAATCTTGCATGCATTAGATCATCTCACCCCTCAACAGATCCACGCCCTTAAGGCTGCCGTTGAGGGTGCATCTTCTTCATCTCATGCATCTCCTCCTTCTTCTATTCCTATACGGGTGGCCCATCACCCACCTCCTTCTTCTTCCAATCAGGTAGCCCATTACCCTCTCCTTCTATTCACACTCCTCCTCGGGTGGTCCGACACCCGCCTCCTTCTATTCCTCCTCCAACACGGCCCCGAGGCCCTTTTATTCCTTGTAATCCGACCCATCCGAGTTATCCCGTTAATTCCCCTCCACGGCCTTCTTATACGGCCCCTCCTTCAAGGCCCTGCCGACCCTCTGTTGCTCATGTTACGCCCCTCCAGCAAGAGATTTTTGATAAGATTGCTTCCATGGAGGAACAATTAATGAGGGTTACAAGTTTACGGCCCGCTCCTCCTACTTCAGTTAATCCTCTCTATGCGGCTTTGGATGACATTACAAGAATGGAGAGAGAATGGAAGGATAGGATGGACGACTACGGCGTCTGCACTCCAAGCAAGCAAGAACCGGCGATTGAAGAATCCAAGCCGGTATACGACGATGAAGTTATGCAAGCACCCCTTCCAAGTTTCCTTCGTTTCCCGCTCCCTCCAATTTCATTTGATGAACCCCCTGCTCAGGATGAAGCCATCGTCCCTAATCCAACTCCTATTCCCGAGACTTCATGGTGCTACGAGGATGGGTCGATACTCCAATCACCCACGCCGGCGCATCTTGAGTCTCTCCCCACTACTAATACCGCTCGCCCCGTTCGGCGCTTTCTTCGCAACAAACCTCCACCAATTGCCAAACCTCCACCAATTACACCTCCCCCCATTATGCCATTAGCCTCCACCTCGGCCTCCACTCCCCCAATTTCCCCACCATTACCCTCCATTATGCCTTTAACCCCAAAACCCATTTTGCCTATACCTCCACCACATAGCCTTTCGCCTTTACCCATGGCTAATCCTGAGCAGGATCCACCCCTTTTTGCACTCGAGCCAACCCCGACTGCTTCCGAGCAAAGGGAGAAGCTCGACGTGTTTGAACCTCCGCCTCCACTCACTCATTTGCCAACACCTCCCGTTATACCTCCATCATCCACGGAGCCTTCCGCCTCCGCCTCACCTCCCTTTACTACTCGGAAGGGGAGCGCTGCTACAAGTACTCGTGCCGAAGACGATCAAAAGCCGGGCAAGAAGACTTCGGCCACGACTGTGCCATTCAAGATTCAAGAATTCATTTTTCGGATGCCAATCCAGGTTATTATGCCGAGCACGATTGAAGAGGCCAAGTCGCCGCCATTGCTCAGAGAATGCCAAGCGTTGACGCCATTTGAGGGCCGGGCAGGGCACCCCTTGTTCAAACTTTCCAATCCAGAATTCATTATTCCATACAAGGGGCGATTGCCCTATTTGCTTAACACTCCATATACACCACATTCAATGGGCAACTCAATGCTTCCCGTTCCAACTCTACAACTCCCCCACATTATTGATCTTTGCTTTCCAAGGGAGTTGTCTTTTACTATTGAAGTTTTTTTTATTGGGCCAATTGGTCGTACATGTTCACTGCCGTGGAGGGGCAGTTATCTTGGCGCTAAGGGGCCATCTCCTATTTGTTCCATCTTCTATTCATCCATTTCCATCACCTTTTCTTCATGGGCCACTCCAAGGGAAAAGAGGAGGATCTCCCCCTCTCACCCTTCATATTCTTCATCTTCTTTAAATTTCATGCATTTTTCATTCATTCATTCATTCCATTCATTGCACACATCACATCCATCATTTTGCATACATCTGCACCTCCTGATTCCCGGGTTTTCAAACCCGTATCTCCACCATCTTCCGGCACCGCCGGACATTCCGCAATTCTCATCTTGTTCATCTTCATCCACTTTAATCGGGCATGACGCCCTTTTCCATCTCATTCCTCCAGAACCTCCGGATTCTCCACTTGATTTTCTCCACCTTTTCCCGGGGCACCGCGCCCCTTTCCACTTTGTTCTTCCGGATCCTCCGGACTCTGCCCTTGGGCATCGCGCCCCTTTTCATTATCTTCCTCTAGAACCTCCGGACCTTTTCCTCGGGCACCCCTTGTTCCAATTTCTGAATTCCGAATTCATTATTCCTTACAAGGGGCGAATGCCCATTTTGCTCAACTTTCCATATATATCACATTCAATGGGCAACACGATGCTTCCCGTTCCAACTCTCCAACTCCCTCACATTGTTGATCTTTGCCTTCAAAGGGGGTTGCCACTTACTGAAGCTCCTTTTATTGGGCCAATTGGCTGTATTCTTTCACTGCCGTGGAGGGGCAGTTATCTTGGTGCCGAAAGGCCTTTCGCTATTTCATCCACCTTCTTGTCTATCACATCTTTTCCATGGGCCATTCCCAGGGTTAGGAGGAGGACCTCGTCCTCTCGCCCTTCATATTCTCCATATTCTTTGCATCCCATTGCATTCGCGCATTCATTGCATTCATCGCATCCATCCCATTGCATGCATTTGCACCTCCTGCTTCACGGGTTTCCAAACCCGTATCTTCCCCGCCTTCCGGTACCTCCGGATATTCCGCACTTCCCATCTTATTCATCTTCATCTTTTTATCCACTATCCCCGGGGCATCGCGTCCCTTTTCCTGCTATCTCCCTGGAACCTCCAGAAATTTTATCCCTCCTCTTTGGGCATCTCGCCCTTTCTGATTCTATTCCTCCGGAACCTCCGGACTTTCCCCTCGGGCAACGCGCCCCTTTCCATCTTATTCCTCCGGAACCTCTGGATTTTCCTCCTAATCCTCCTTCATTCCTTTCTCTGTTCCTCGGGCATCGCGCCCCTTTCCATCTTATTCCCCCGGAACCTCCGGATTCCCCATCTGATTGTCTCAGTCTTTTCCTTGGGCATCGCGCCCCTTTCCATCCTCTTCCTCCGGAACCTCCGGATCTTTCACCTCTCTCTTTGTCCTTTGGGCATCGTGCCCCTCTCCATTTGCTACCTCCGGACCTTCCCCTCGGGCATCACGCCCCTTTCCATCTCATTCCTCTGGAACCTCCGGACCATCCATCTTTCTTCCGATTCATCTTTCTAATCTTCCTGAACATCACATCCTTCATTTTTTTCTTCCTTTTCCATCATCTTTTTCCCTATTTCGTCTCAGGGCATCGCGTCCCTTCTTTTGTCATCCCTCCGGAGCCTCCAGATTCCTCCTATCATGATTCTCCTCCACCACCTCCGGAACCTCCGGATCCGCCTCTTTCCATTTACCAATTTCTTCTTCTGATTCCTCCCGATCTCGGGTCTGACCCGACTTCTTCCGCATCCACTACTTTGAGCATTTGCCCCTTCTCCCATTGCTTCCGAGGCTTTAGTCCTCACCCCTCTTCTTGATTTTCCGCTTCTTCTGTAGACTGTTCCATGTGATCAGGGTCTCCGTGCCTTAGTGAGGGAGTTCTAGCCCTCGCCTCTTATCCTTTTCTCCTTATTCGTCTGAGTCTGGTTTGAGCACCACTCCTTCTTGTTAAGCCACTTTTAATCCTTTGCTGCCAATCCTTTACCTGCCTAAGAGGACTATCCCACGATGATCAACCTCACCTCTGACAGCTGCTTCTACAAAGGTTGCAAGGTAACATATTGGCGTAAGTAAGCATTTTTATAATATCATCTCCCCATTTCTTCACGCATGATTTTTAAAAGAAAGTGCTTCTTAGCAGGATTAAGAGTGATGTTTTTAAACCTTTATCTTAAACTTTTGAATTCTCATTTTTAAAAAGAGTCTTTAGACTTGCTTTCGCAGCACTTTGGTTGATAAAGAACCCGCGCTGGGAATTCAACATTCTCTCCCTGCTTGTTTAAGAGTAACCCTCAGTTGGGCATTTCACACACTTCACGACGTCCTTAGCCGGCTCCTTTTGTTAAAATACCGTTGCTACCTTGGCCATGCCATGAGTATTCTGAAAGTCTTTTTCTCTTCTTTACTCGGCCGCATACAGGGGCAGGAGGTTGACGGATGAGATGACCGACCTTGGTAAATCCCAATACGAGAGGAGTCTCAAATAGGGGCAGTCTTGACCCAAAGAAGAATCAATATGATACATATCTCGCCAAAAAGGGCTATTATGAAAATCAAATCAAAAATTTTGGTAATTGCAAATCATGAATTATGGCATGTCAAGAGGGCAAAGTCCCCGTAGGGAAAACCCTGGTCGTATGCATGTCATGGGTCTAAAAATTAAAGGCACAAAGCCCCGGCACAACAGACTACCTCTTTGAGGGTTAATACCTTGGAAGGAATTCAAATCCTGATATTTCCCATCCTGTATAAAGCTTATCTCCAATTATTCTTCTCTTCTTCCTCCAAGACCGAATGTTTCTCGGGTATGGCCTTGGTAGGGGCACCGTTAATTAATGGCGGTCGGTTATAGGACGCCACTTTCCATGCACGCCCGGCTTTGAGTAATTTTTTTAGCGAAAAGGGATGGAACAAGGACCCCTAGCCAGTGGTTCAAAACAACCCTTTGATGCTGCATTAACAATGTCTAAGCCAAAATCCAAAAAAAATTGAATACTTTCAAAATTCATAATAAAAATTCAAATATTTTTCAAAATTCATAAAAATTCAAATATTTTCAAAACTCATAAAAATTTGCATATTCCAAAAATAAAAAAATTGCATTGTATTGTCTGATGGTGTTTTGCAGGAACAGCTTTGCAAGGACCAAGAGCACGGGATGAGTCCTATCTTCACTTATTGTTATCAACCTCTTGATTCCTCCCGATATTCTCGTGATATGCCACACTAGGGCATTTTGATTATCATCTCCCTATATCATTCTGATTACTATATCATTCTGATTATTCATCTACAAATCATTCAATCAACTCCTGCTGATTTCACTTGATCACTTTGCCACTGGACATTACTTGATTCCAATCATTCAATCTCAATCTCACATGCCAAGATTGTCATCCTTATGACAAACGACAAACAATGATGCTTTGCAATGCTATAATTTAACTCATGCTATTCATGTTAATACATGCTTGAATACTATTCACATTAAGCTTTGAGTGCTTTGATGTCTATGTTGTCATTGCTTATTGATGCTTCCATTCATGCTATGCTTGTTATGCTTAAACGCCTCATTCATTGCTTGTTATCTTCATTATATCTTGGCTAATGAAATTTTGAGCGCAGGATAAGAAGCTCTTGGTCCCACCGTCCGGGCATCATCATCCAAGCCCCACGGTGCCCGCACCTCATCTCTCAGTTCCCCCATACTTATTGCTCCACCATCTCTCCCTGTATGCATTTTTACTATATGTTACATACGCTACTAGATTATATCAAGGACCTTGTGGCTTTGGTAAATCTGGGATTTGAGTTCCCCTTCATCAAAAACAATGATGATTCCAGAGGAGTCTTAGTCACACGCATAGGCCGTTGAGTCATCCAAGACTGGGGACAATGGTTCCCTTTTGCGAATTGGTGCGTGGATAAACGGGCTTCGGCTTAGTATCAGCTCGCGAAATTGGTTTCTTGACCCAGTCTGGGCAGTTTAACAATATTATCCTTGATTATATTATATCTTTATTTGTTATTTTCCCTTTAAACCCAGCATGCATTCATGTAGGACTTTGAATCAACTGTTGAAAAATCATTCTGATGAGCTGTTTGGGAGTCGAATTGATCACTAATTTCCAAGATATGAGATTTTCATTGTCGAATTGAATCCTCAGTTTATTTTGTCGCTGTTTTGGGTTATTTTCCGGAAGCTCCTTGTTTAGATTTCTATCATCTTATTTTAATCCTTTTCCCTTTGATCCACCTTGGCTGCAGCACGTCCACATTAGCTGGTAACCGCTCCCCAATGGTGAAACCTATAGGTTTGTAACCTGAGGTACTTCCACCGCGCTGGAAGTTGATCATTCTCCTTCGTGCCCTCGTGCACATCTCCCCATTTTATCCAAACATTGTTGATTTCGTTGGATTTTCAGAGATTTGCTTCATCTCGAGCTTTTGATTTCATTCTCATCAAGTGATGTTGATTGCGTGTCTCATCACACCTTGGCATCTACTTTTCAGTTTGCTCTGCTCCCTTGCAAAGCAGACACCAAGGCGGGGCAGCTGTAGACATGCCAAAATTAACGTTACTATGGGTACATCTCATATTGCCTTGTAATACCCCAATTTGACCCTCAAATTAGTTCTATTTGAGTGGTTTTTCTCACTTTTCTTGGATTTCTCCCTTTTTTCACCATTTTCTTATTTTTTCCTATTTTCCCCTATTTTTCTGGATTTTTCTAAATTTTCTGGGCATTTTTCTCTATTTTTATTAATTTTTCAGAAATAACGACTTGATGTGGGACGTCTTTTAAATAACGACTTAGGCTTGGGCGTTTCTTAAAAAGTTGACGACATATAGTGAGGGCATCAATTCCACTCATTTTCCATTTTTCTAGATTTTTCTGAGAATTTTTTAGAATTTTTCAGGAATTAACAACTTAATAGAAGACGTTATTTTAAATTTGAAAAGAATAAAAAAATTAAAAATCAAATTCACGCCCTATACACGGTCGTCACTTTTTCAAATTAATTTTTTTATATTATTTTCAACCCCCTTCTAGGGGTGATTTGGTGGCCTTCCGGGTGTTAGAAAAATTCACAAAAATAGTCGTTGGAATCAAGGCGATGAGATGCACCTCCAGCTAAAAAATGAGAAAATAATATTAAGAATTAAAAAATAGCCCTATTTTGAATATTTTGAATTAACGTCCTTTGTTAGGGCGCGTTTTAATTAACGCCTTTGACTCAGGCGTGTTTCACAATTTTCAAATAAAGAAAAAAATGATTCAGGAGTTAACGCCTTGGTCTTAGGCGTGTTTTTAAAAGACGCCCTTTGGCAGGTCGTCAATTCTTGAATTGACGCCCTAGTCCAAGTCGTGTTTCAGTTTTGTGTTCCGAACGAACGCAGCCTTTCCCCAGAGAATCCCTGCTTCGTTTGGGCTCTTGTCCAGTCTTATCTTCCCCTCTTTGGGCTCTTGCCCCTTCTTATCTTTTCCTCCGTAGGACTCTTTCCTTCTTATCTCTTCATTCGATTCTATTTTAATAGAGCATACCGCTCTGTTAAGAGGTTGGATCCCCTTTCTTTCGATCTCTTCCTTCCCCTCCATTTTTCCTTCTTCCTCCGTTCTTCTCTTTGTTTTGCAGGTTGCTGCTGCTGATGCTTTTGGCTAAGGAGAAGCTTCTTACGTCCAAGCTTTCATCTTCTGAAGATTTCATCCCCATCGAGTATCGAAGCCAAGAAGCAACGATCGACTTTTTCTTATCTCCCCTTTATCTCTTTTATTTTTGTCTTCATAATTCATGCATGCGTATATCATTATTATGTTGATTTTCCTTTCAACCATCATTGAGATCTCCCATAAGTGCAACTCTTGCACTCTTTCCCCTTATTTTTATTCTTATCTTCATGCATTCATCATATCTCCCCACACCCTCTTTGCATAGGGGTTTAAGGGCAACCACCCTTAAGGTGTGTTCTTCACCATGTTATCATGCTCATATTTTTATTTAGAATTTGATGCTACACTCACCATGTCCTAATTCATATTTTTTTCATTGGTGTTTGTCTTTGTTTTGCAAGGGTAATCAATTGAAGAACTCTCTTCATCGGTCGGCCTATTAGAAGAGAAAGGAGCATTCACAATCACCCGCGCTTTTAAGGTATTTATATCGCGATCCCTCCCTATTTATTATTCTTATACTTTTGAGGAGTTCGCGTCTCTGGCGATCACGTTTCCTCATTAGCACCTCGTGCTATTTCATGCCCTATTTGATTATTTTTATTCATTTATTTCTAAGTGGATTTCTTAGGATCTACACCGGGTTCCTTCCGCGTTCGGGGCATGACATGGCGCAACGGCTATGGCACTATGAAGAGGTCGAGCGCGAGCTAGAGGACAAGGTCCACTACTTGGATGACATCCTCCAAGCAGCACATACCAAGGGCTTGATCGACAATGACTCCCACATTCATGTGCCTTTCTCCTGAGAGATCATGGAAGCGTCGATTCTCCCAAAGTTTTAATTGCGATCATTCACCCCATACGATGGCACTACCAACCCCGCTGACCATATGCTCAACTTCCAGTCTAATGTGGTGTTCCACTGGGCCTCAAACGCTGTCAAATGTCTAGCATTTGTCACCACCCTACCGGAGAATGTTTGGACATGATTCGAGTCATTACTCGTTGGGACCATCACCCCTTTCCAGCAACTCAAGAGGATGTTTGAGGAGAACTTCCTCAGTTGTAAAAAGGAGGTCCGGATTGCAGTGAACCTCCTTGACATAAAGTAGGGTCGCGAGGAACCCTTGTGGGACTTCATTGCCCGCTTTTGCAAGGAGGCCCTTCGCATTCCCCTCCTGGACGTTGGCATCACTGCTACAATGTTGACGCAAGGCACCCGAGACGTCATCCTCCGAAGGACCCTTAAAGTGGAGTCCTCGACAACGATGATGGAACCCCTCGCCCTGGCCTAGAAGCACACTAGCTGCAAGGAAAGCAACATAGCATTAGGTCGAGTGGCCGGAGCCGATCAATCTGATTTCAAGCGATTGGCTGAATCTCCCCGCCGAGAGAGAAACAAGCGCGAGTGCCATGATCGGGAGCGTCGCTATTGGGACAGGCCAAAAGAGAAAGCCCTCTACAAGCATTACACTCCTCTGACAGCCCCTCCCGAACAGACCCCCATGAAGATCCGTGAGGAACCCTACCTCCGCTGGCCCCAGAATATGATGTCCAATCCTTGGATGAGGAATCGAAGAAGGTACTGCCTCTTCCACCACTACCATGGCCATGATACCATGGACTGCATTCAACTCAAGGATGCCCTTGAGGACTTGGCCCGCCGAGAGCTCCTAGACAAGTTCATCGTGAAGGCCGCTGAGCAACAGCATTGAAGGGCCGACATGCCACCTGCCATCGATAACCGACCCAACAGAAAGGAGATCATGATGATCTCTAGAGGGCCGACATCGGGTGGGGATAGCTCCAGTAGGCGCCATGTGTATACTTACCTAGTCAACTAGGTAGAGCATGATGATCTCAGCCGCTGCGACCCACCTGCCCAGACTCCTGCACGAGACTACATCCAAGAGCCTATCACGTTTTTAGACGAGGAATTTGCAGGCATGACCACTCCACATTCCAATGCTCTAGTCATATCTACAACTATCAATCAATGTACTATGTGTTGCATTCTTGTAGATAATAGAAGTGGTTTGAATGCTATTTCTTATGACTGCCTTGTTTTAATGGGTGTTGACCTCTCACGCATCGTGCCATTGCATACCCCCTAT
Source organism: Amorphophallus konjac (assembly GCA_022559845.1). NCBI lineage: Eukaryota > Viridiplantae > Streptophyta > Magnoliopsida > Alismatales > Araceae > Amorphophallus > Amorphophallus konjac. The sequence goes on along the minus strand of JAHNEJ010003383.1, from coordinate 31,564 downwards.
TCTGGCTCTGTGGTCTACCTTGTGGGACAGATCTCCCTTCTGATCACTTTCGGAATTGCCCCAAGGGATATAACCTTCATGGCCGACTTCACGGTCGTGCGAGAGATGACTAGCTACAATGCCATTATCGGCTGCAGAATCTTGGGGGTACTGAAGTGAGTTCTTTCATCCTACCACCAAAAGCTGAAGTTCCCCACACCCCACGGAGTGGATATAGTTCGAGGTGACTAGAGGGAGTCCTGCCGATGCTACCAGATCTCCACTAAGGAGAGGAATTCAGAAGATGTCCCACCAGAGAAGAAGTTTAGGACGGATGAGCCCGGGCCAAGCGAAAGTACACTGGTAGAAGACATTTTCCTCATCCAGGTAAGCAAGAACCCCAATCGCTCCCTACGGATTAGCTCGCTACTATCTGAGGAAGAGAAAAAGGCCTATCAGTACTTCCTGATGGCGAACTATGACGTGTTCATCTTGTAGCAACTCAAATATATATATATATATATATATATATATATATATATATATATATATATATATATATATATATATATATATATATATATATATATATATATGTATATATATGTATATATGAAAAAAATGATGAAAGATGAAAATAAATAAATTCCTTACACATCTTCAATTATAAAATATTTCTCTTTGTAATTAAGGTCTATAAAGTATTAAAGACATTAACTCAAATCCTGATCCCATGTGATGACGCAAGCAACACAATCCGTAGCTTGATTCAGAGTCGGTGAAGTCATTGATATTATAGTGACACTATAGAGACATAGTAGCGTTACTATAGTAAAAAAGATTAAGGATTAAGGATTAATTATTAACCCTAATCTAACCCTAATTAGGTGAAGAACGTCACTGCTTACGTCAGAATGGATATTCAATATCAAAATATACTCCGTCAAAGTTTTCTACCTCAAAAAGAGTTAGGTAAAATAGGATTTAGATTAAATCTATTATAATTTAATTAGAGGTGCTAGCCTATAAATAGGGCATGATTTTACCCTAGCCAAACCAAACCAAGGTTGCTGGGTGTGGGTAGAAGGAGAGATCGAGCTTGGAGTTCGTGTCCTTCCTTATTATTCTTCTTCTTCCTTTTATTCTCACTATTCAAATAGGTGTTCTCACAGGCCAAATATCTAGTTTAAATGGTTGTTTTAGTTTAATTCATTGATACTACATGTGGTTTATAGCATGCTATTTCAAAATAGTGCATGATAGATGGTTTTCATTGAGTTTAGATCATTAATTTGATGTTTTAAGCTTGAAAAATCGATGTACGAGAAGAAAATGTTGCTACATTTTAAGAATTAGAAACACGTCCTTATCAGAGGAGTTCTCACAAGTCAAGTAGGTGTTCTGACAGGCCAAATATCTAGTTTAAATGGTTGTTTTAGTCTAATTCATTAATACTACATGTGGTTTACAGCATGCTCTTTCAAAACAGTGCATGATAGAGGGTTTTCATCGAGTTTAGATTGTCAATTGATGTTTTAAGCTTGAAAAATTGAAGTACGAGAAGGACGTGTTACTGTGCTTTGCGAATTAGAAGCATGTCCCTATCAGAGAAGTTCTTACTATTTAAGTAGATGTTCTCGCAGGCCAAATATGTGGTTTGAATTACTGTTTTAGTCTAATTCATTGATACAACACGTGGTTTACATCATGCTCTTCCAAATTAGTCTACGATAGAGTGTAATACTCTGGATTCTTCGAATCGGAATCGGAGAGTTTTTGGAGCACTTTCGTGGGTCTTTGATTGTGTTTTACGATCTACTCGGGTTTTCCCCCTATATAACTTGCGGAACTCCGTGGAGAGTTAACCGTTGAATTTTTAGACTCCGGGATGCTGCAGGTGCGTTGTGTTCTTTCCGAGGATTGCAGAGACTATTTTTCCGTATTTTTTTGATTTCACGGAATTTTGGGCAAAAAATCAGATTTCACAAATATTTCTATTTTTTTTTCTTTTTAACCCTCACCCTCTCTCCTCTCTCTTCTCACGTTCTCACTCTCTCCCTCTATTCTCTCTCCTCTCTTCTCCTCTCCCCCGGGGCGTACGACCGTGGCAGAGGTGAATGAGATGGTGACGGCGTGGAGTTGACTTGGAGCATGATGGCGCGAGAATCGGAGCGTGGTGCTTGGCGCGATCCCGAGCGTGGATTCGAAGCTAACGTGGATTCGTGTGATGGTTTTCGACATGGTTTGGGCATTTCGGTGCGCAAGATCTTTGGTGGAGGTAGGGGAATGGATACCCTACTGATTTCCTGCTTCCTCTCGTGATTTGGAGCTGAACGGTGTGAGTTTGAGTGAGTTTTCTTACTTTAAGGGCAAATGCATGTTTCGGGGGTGTGAGCCGAGGTCGCCATTCCAGGTGATAGTTTTTAGTTTAAATGGTATCATTTGAACCCCTGACATGTTGGGATTCGATTCCCACCAATTTAACTCCGTTTGAGCGTGATTTGGGACCGGTATGAGGCCGGACGCCCACGTGAGTCGTTTTGGGTCGATTTATGGAAATCGTCCGTTTCATGCCGTTTTGTGGTTTGTTGGCCCCTTCCGGCTTGTGGAAGTTTGGCATCATGTCTATGTATGTTTCCTCGTCATTTTGGGACGATTGGGGCGTGGAAAGACAAAGTTTTGAGCCTTCCTACGGTTTTCGCACCGGTAGGAAGTGGCGGTCAAACCAGAGACCGCTACTTGGAGAAATGGTCCAAGGAGGACCGCTATCTGGCTCTTAAAGGTTTCTATGTCGGTTTCAGGTTGCGGTCTTACGACTGACTACAACTTGGTAGTGGCGGCCCTGGACTGACCGCCACTTTCGTGTAACAGTCCAAGGGAGACCATTATTTGGTTTTAAGTCATTTTAGGTCGGTTCCTAGTAGCGGCCTTGCGGTTGACCATCTTTTGAAGTAACGGTCAAACAAAGAAACGCCACCAAGATGACTTATTGTACGTTTTTCGAGGTAGTTTGGAGATGACGATCTGGCCATGACTGCCATCTTGAAGAGACGGCCCTGATAGGATCGCAACTTGTTAGTAGCGGCCCTAGGAAGACCGTCTTCTGCCTGTTCAGGTTTACAAATAGCGGCCCTTCTGAGACTGTCACTTGGCTAGGCAGTCAAGTTGCGGCCAAGGTTAAGACTGCCATTTGTCTGGGCTCTCTAGTAGTGGCCAGAGAGATGACCACCACTTGCCCAGAGTATTCTTTCGCATTGGTTTGGCTTCCGATTATTGTGGCTCCGACCCCTTGGTTAGCCCATTGTTTCGTGGATGTCTTGGACGTCCTATGAGGGCTGTGACCGTGTTATAGGGTGTCCGGAAGTGCCATACTATCAAGTATTATTTCGAGAGTCATTGTGATTTCCGGTCAACCCGGTTGTGACTCAGTGGTTGACACGTGACCTCATGAGTGTCTCGGTTATCCCGTGGGGATCAAGACCTATTTTTGGACGTTTGGAGGTATTATCTTACCTCGATTTGCATGTCCATGTGGTTTGAGGGCTTTGGTGATCTTTCATGTTCCGTGTTTCGTGTTATGCGGAATTGTGAGTCCGATGAGCGGCCTAGGGGCCGAGGACTTCCAATTGAAGTGGATCTGGCTATTGTGTGCCGCTTCCATATGTTTTCTCAAGGATTGACTTAGGGACTAGGCTGATTGGCGGCATGTTACCGTTTTGTGCGATGATCATGACTCGAGTCTTATGACTCAAGGATTGTTGTATTAGCAGGTCTAGTTGGATGTCCTGAGTCTGGTGGCAGTTGTGTGCTACCTTGTGTTCCAAGTACTTGCGACAGGTACGTGCTTAGCCTGTCCGTACTTCGGTGTTTATGTTTGAGAGTCTATGTCTAGTGAGCCTCCACTAGTCATAGCTTGACGACAGTTTCGTGTGTCGGCCCACCTGGGAGTGGTGGCGGGGCGAGTTCCCGATAGAGACGATTTGTAGGCTGGTTGCCGTGGGCCCCTTTGTCTAGCCGTTAGAGTCCAACGGGAGGGAAAAATCAGCTAGAGACCTGGCTCACGACATTGAGCTTGCGTGTGCACACGTGGTCAGGGGCGTTTGGACCAGCGCCGACCAGCGTGACCCTGACTAGTCACGCGTTACTGTTGTTCCTTGGTTACTTGTTCAGTGTCTCAGTTACCGCGTTCGAGGCGAGTGGGAGATGCTTGAGGCGCAGTGTAAGACGTTAGTGGACGCATCTGGATTTTCTTCTAGTGAGGAGGTGCTTCTATCATATGACACATGACTTGTGACTTTCGTGACAATTTTCCGTCACTGTTGACGTGACTCGCTGGGTAGTATGTGTTTGGCTTTACCCGAGGTCAGTGTAGTGTACACGACGGTGAGATCGTGTATGTATTTGTGCTTTTAGACCGTGTGGTCTTGAGTTGGGCTGTTGTCTCCGTAGACGAGCCTGCACGACTGAAGTGTCGTGATGTTGTCCTGGCTATGTTGCCAGAGTTCCTTGCATCGGTTTAGTGACTCTCGACTATGGGTCTGGGGATTCTTGTCCTTGTGGATTAGGAGTAGTTTAGAGGGCCGGGGTTCGATCGACTGTCGTGTTTCCGTTAGTATGGCTTTCCTCTTTACTTTTGCTGTTCCTACTCCTGTTCCTGCTTTTGTTGTTGCTTTTGTTGCACTACTGTTACTGCGTTTGTTTCGTGGTGGGGATCTGCGAGACCCCTACTGAGCCAGTGAAATGAGGCTCACCCCTGACTTTTCAGATGTAACTGTTCTTCCTCATGCTTGGAGGTGCAGTGCGGTGGTTCTTAGTTGCCAGCTTTACCAGTGTCGGGCTTCCCCCGACTTGAGAGTACGTTCTCTTTCCTATAGTACTGTGCTTTAGTTGGAATGGACTCTGTTAGCTCTGTAGTTTAATTGAAATTGTAATTTTATTTCTACTATTTTAACAATCCTGATCATAATAATTAATTATTTACTACTTTATCTGGAAGTTCAATGTACTTACACACACCCTTTTATCCCTGCAGAGCTTTCCCGCTCTTGGGAGGCCTCTCAGGATCCAAGTGGTATCAAGTTTACCCGGTATCCGGAGTCTGAGTCGTCACATAAAGGGTTTTCATCGAGTATATATCGTCAATCTGATATTTTAAGCTTGAAAAAATCAAAGTACGGAAAGAACGTTACTATTTCTGCAACTTTGAAAAAAAAAACATCCTAAATGGAGGTCATTTTTTTGAAAGGTGCCCTCAAGACCTGACACGATTCACATGAGTTTACAAGAACATGGTTTCCTATCGTGACGCGACTAGAACGTGTCCTACAACCCTGACGCATTTCATTTGGAATGCGCCCGACCACACGGATGTGATTTGAAATACAAGTCCTGCATTCTTGATGATATTTAAGATTTTTAAACCATGTTTTAAGACCTTAATCCGTTCCTGATTTTGCATTAATTCGAGATCTGTAAATTAATATTGGTTAAAAAATCTGAAATTAAATCTTGTAAAATATTTAATTCGTTAAAATGTAAGCAATTCCTAAATTCTGTAACTTATGTTCCTGCTTGATTTTCCTTAAATCATATACTTTTGCTTCATTTATCATCCAATTGATCCTTTCGTACATGTGAAATTTTAATTCCGTTTCAGTGTGATTTCAGAATTCTATTATGAAAGGCGTCCAGCCAATAAGATGCGATTCCCGTTAAGATGACATGATTTCACAGTTTCACGACTATCATCTCCGCTATGTTTTACTAAATCCAGACTAGCTGTTAAGACACTATTAAGGTGACTCATGTCGCACTGTTTTGACGTGATTCGATCGTATGAAAAATCTTTTAAATCATGTCTTACTGTTAAGACACGATTTAACCGGCTTTCTAGAATGCGTTTAAATGTGAAGGCAGTATTCAAAATTATCTTCTAAGACACGACATGATCGGGTGATGGGATTCAAAGTGAACGCGATACGACGCGTTCAGAACACATCCACCATCAGAGTCGCGTTTCAAATAAAGTACACTAGGGCAAAAATCTAAGTTACTAAGTATACCCTCAGTCGGTCAACGAAGGAACATGGTTACGCTGTTGTGGACACTAAATTTTTTGCTCTGTACTTTCGCAGCAAGAGAAAGAAAGAAATGACAAGGAAGAGAAGATAAGAAAGGAAAGACATAAAGAAAAGAAAAGAAGAAGAAGGAGCATATCCGACGGCCGCGTAAAAGGGGCTATATCCGGCGGCTGCGCAAAGGGCCCATATTCGGCGGCCCCAACGCCCATATCTGGCGACTGTGCACGGGTCATATCCGGTGGCTGCCTCCCCTGGGTGATACCTCGTGGCTCTCCTGGGCCTCTTATCCGGCGGCTTGCTCTCCCCGATATCCGACGGCCCCACGAAGCCATTATCTAGTGGCCCGGGTTCGTTATCCGGTGGCAGCCCCTCCTTCGAAGCCATATCCGGTGGCCATTTTCTGCTCCTAAACGGTGGGGCTATATCCGATGCCACCTCCCCTTATCCGGTGGCAGCTGTGGGCGCTTATCCGGTGGCAACGATTGGATCTGCAAAAGGGCTATACGCTACATGCTATGCGGGCTTAGGCCCCAAAATGGCAGCTACTGCGCATCGTTTTCGGACTGCAGCACGGAGGCACGGCAGGAGAATCATCCGAAATCCAGCTAAGCTTTGCAGTTGGCCGGCTACTTCGTCTCCGAGGTGACAGCACGCAACGCTGTCCAAGGGGCGCTACACAACGGATAAAGGCCTGCGTCTTCGGTGGAAGGGGCGCCACACTGTTGTTCGTCGATATAAAATGGCCTCTGCCAGAAGAAAGAAGAAGAGAGGGAGAAGAGACGAAGGGAGGGCAGATAGAGAGAGCTGAAGAAAGGAAGATGAGATACGAGCCGAAGAGAAGAAGAAGGGAAGAAGGTGAGTGGAGGAAGAGGTCGAGAAGGGGGGGGGGGGGAGCCCGTGCTCTACTTCCCCCCAGTGTGCTCTGTCACCGTTTGCTGTTTTCTTTGCTTCTTCCCTCTCCCCATGATATATCGGTCTTGTTTTGAATAGTCTTGTATTAGCCTTGTTCAAGGAATAAAATGAAAGGTTGATGAAGGGTCATGTTTTCTTGGTGTCTATGTATGTTCACCGTTGGTCCATGCTTCTTCCATTTTCCTTTTCACTCCCTTTCCGGCACAATAGGCTCCTTTCCCGTATGCTTATGTTTGCTATGCAAAAGAAGCAACTCCCTTCCATCCACCATTAAGCTGGAAGTATGCTCTCCAACGGAGCTGGTGCCTCGAGCGCAATGGGTCTCCAAGCCTCGGGGAGGTGACACCACCCTGAGCTCCAAGGTGTTCAAGCCCTCGAGTTGTGCTTTATCACGTCCTTCCTTCCCACTCCTACCTTTGAAAGGTTCATCACGAGGATGCTACTACTTGGGCCCTGCCAACCCATGGTTCAGGCTCAGACACTCCATTCATCAGAGCCCTCCTCAGATGGGAATAAACCTCTTCCCCCCTCTAGTGGCTTCTTCGTTAACTGGTAACACCCATGTACCTTCATATCTGGTGGGCTCCTTCGCCTCAATATCCGGCGGCCATCTTCTTCCTTTGATGCATATCCGGCGGTATCCTTGGCTCGTTAACCAGCGGCGCCCCTGTTGGACGCACTCGGAGTTTCTTTTATATATATATATATTTGGAATATCGGGGTATCGTTCATTGGTTTATCAATTTGTCAAGTGCGAGGGAGTGCCAGTCACGTGTGACAATGTGTTCAGACTTCGAGACTAGAGTGGTCTGAAGTCCAGGGTGTGCTCCGTCTGACTGACCAAACGATTGTGGGTATCAGGTCGGGACTGAAGACCCACCGTGCCATAAAGATAACGACATTAATTACATCACCTCGGAAAGGGGAAAACCTCTGATTAATCGCCAAGAAAAGGGGCCAAATGGCCTAAACATCAATTTCTATAAAAGGAGTAAATGGCATATTAAAAAGCATTAAATTCCACCATAGTGGGGTACAAAAAGATATTTGGAGTCATTTCGGTCATAAATCGACTATTTGATGTTCGGACAAATGACCGGATCGAAAGCATCACAGTCGTAGCAGTAAGACCGGAGCACGTGTATGCCGGAGAACGACAATTTAATATTTGAAGAAAGAAGCCATAAGGCTAAATCTCGGTCAAAACAGTTTAAATTCGGTGGATTATCGACCCGGTGCAAAATCATGCAATGGCCATAGTGGGATGAATCCCCGGGCCAGACATGCCTTGCGGAGGCCATATTTGATATTCCCTTCTCATAGGTTTAGGGGAGGAGGAACTCGGGTAAGCGCCGCTTAATCTCTTAACGATGATGGTTTTTAGATTCATCATTCATTCTTTTATTGTGGCATCGTTAATTTCTATTTGAGCTGGCTTTATTTGTACTTTAATGTTGTTTTGGTTTCTCTTTTTTCTCTTTTGAAAAGGAAAGGGGGTTTGTTGTGCCCCCGTGCCTTTTGCTTCATGAGTTTTGTTGATAGTAACACTACGAGTCACTACTTGAGTATGAATGGTAGAAGAATATTTTGATGATAGTTGAGTCACTTCATGTGCCTGAATTGACTTCATGTGCTTGATTAAATGTCATATATATATATATATATATATATATATATATATATATTGATGTGCGTTTAACTGCTAGTCTAGGTCTGAGCATGTCTCGAATGCTTATTGCATTTCATGGCTTTAAACCTCTATGATGCATGCACGCAATTAGTTAAGTCAGTGAATTCAGGCTATGTCTAAGGCTAGTGCATATATGTTAGTCGGTGCATATCATTGTTCATGGGCATTAAGGTCTGTGCATTCCATTCTTTATGCACGCAACCTTGGAGAGTGTTAGGTCGGTGCATTGTTTAGCTTGCATCTCCAAGTCCGTGCACTTCACTGTTCAGGTCGGTGAAGTCTGCGTCTCATGTTAGGTCAATACACCTGTGCGTCTCTCATAGCTTAGACTCGGTGCATACTCAGCGTCTCTGTTTGCGTCTCACTTTACGTCTCGGTGCAAGTATTGCCTCGGTGCAATGTCTTCATATGCTCTTGCGGCGAGCGCTTAAGGTCCATGCATATGCCAGGTCAATGCACGTTTTCATTTTATGCACAAGCACACATAGTCGGTGCAATCCTCTCATATAGCACAAGCACGGTCGGTGCAACCCTTGCATCGGTGCATCTTCTGCCTCATGCTCAGTCTTGTGCACATGAGCTTCCAAGTCGGTGCATGGTGCTAGTCTGTGCAAATCACTGTGGGTCTATGCAAACTTAGTCATTGTACACGGATAGGTCGTGAAAGCATCTAATAATGCATTAATGGAGTCGATGCATTTCTTCCTCTGTGTGGATAAAACCTGTGCATCTCTTTCTTATAAACTCAAGTCATACATGTGCATGGTTCCCTCATTGAGTTTGTGCACACTAGCAGGTACGTATAGCTGAGTCAGTGCAATCGTATGCTGTGTAAGCAAATTTTCATACGGATGAACCTCAAAGTTGAAGCACTCCTTCTCATCAAGGGCAGGCTTCTTAGCGCGAGCAGGTCGGTGCAGTGTCTGGTCTCAAGAAAATGAACTCGGTGCAACGTCTGAGGATACTTGGTGCAACGTGTGACTTCAGAAGATGCCAATCAGTGAAAACCATTCCTCAGGACACCAATCTAAGATGGTGAAATGCTTTTACCAGCTCGACCAGGTCGATGCAATGCCCAGTTCCGATAGAATAAGCTCAGTGCAATCGTTCCCAGTACGTGCAGTTTATGGAACTTGTGCACGCAAGTGATCAAGCCAGGGAAGTCATAGTTCGAGCAACATTTGTGCACATGAGTATCTAACTTATAAGGAACAGAAGAACAATTTTTTTTTTAACTAAAGTCATACTTGCAAGGGATAAGGGGAGAAACTCGACCCCGACAACCTTACAAGAAAATTATATATATATAATGCAAGAGGAAAGAAAGGGGGGTTGGGGATACATGAGACTATGGAGGTCGGGGGTGGGACCTCCTGCAAGGGAAGGGAGGAGCCCAATAACAACAAGTGGGCCAGGCCCAAAACGCCAACAAGAGTAGACATAAACCGAAGCCCAAAACAAGGGGCAAAAAAATGGGAGGGTAACATGCAAAACGTGGTCGCGGGTGATAGCAAATGGCCGGCGATCGGGAGCACGCCTGGGGTGGCCATCCACCCGGGGAGGTGTGCACAACAGCAAACGAGGCATCGAAGAGGAGCAGGACACGATGGCGGTCGGGGGACCATGCCGGAGCAGTCGTAGAGAGCCCACCAGCGGTGGCAGACGAGCGAGGAAGGCAGCAGGTAGCAGAGACGGGACCACCATCCCCAGCATGCAGAAGCCAGGGCTAACGACGACTTGTAGGGTTGAGACATCAAACGGGGTGCACCGACCGGAGCGAGGAAGCAGCGACCAGCAACGACCTGAGCAGCGGGGGGGCAACGACCTAGGCGCGAGGGGCAGCTGGGGGGGCCTGCACCGACCGGGAGGGGGGTGCAACGACCACAGGGGTGGTGCAGCCACCTGAGCACGGGGTTTGGAGCCAGTGGCGGCGAAGCCACGGCATGCATGCGACGAAGGGCAGCAGGGCACATGCAGCATGGACCCAGGCTGGGAGGAAGCGCCAGTAGGAGCGGGAGGCCAGACTGAGACGGACGGCCCCCGCCGGAGGGGGACCAAGCAAGCGGGGGGGAGGGTAGGATAGGGAAGCAAGCAAAGGGAGGGGAAGACGGGGCCAAGGGGGCGGTTGGGAGAAGAGAGACGGAGGGAGTCTGATAGGGCTAACCGAAGGGGGGAAGGCAGAAGGGCAGGGGAGAAGGGGGGGCAGGAGGCAAGCGGAGGAAGGGAGCAGGGCAACAACGAGGGCCCCGAAGGGCTAGAGGGGCACAGCAAGGAAGGGGGCAGGAGAGGCAGGAGGGGAGCAGAAGGTATGAGGGGGGCAGGAAAGGTAGGCGGGGAGAAGGAGAGGCAGGAGGGCAGGTGGAAGCGGCGGAGGACAAGGGGAGCCCAAAACGTAAAAACAGAGGACCGTAATAGCCTGGCGTCCCATCGAGATGGGGGACGTGGAGCTCGATGGAGGGATAGAGGAAGGAGGGGTGGCAGGAGCGGTCAACAAAGATGAAGGGTCAACGCCTAGGGAGGCCAACCCCGCCACGTGGGGTCCCAATCGTTCAGATTCTGACACGTGGCAAGATTCTCCTGAAGCTTCTAGGCGGGAGTGTTCCCTCCACACGCCTAGGGCATGAGCGCGTGACCTCAATCTGAGGGAGTATATAAGTCATCCTTCTGCAAGTCAAGAGGATAACTCTGGGGCGAGATCAATAAGAAGAGAAGAGCAGAGAAAAATAGGAGAGTGTAAGAGAGAAGAAGAGAGAGCTGCAGAGAAACACAGAAGAAGAAGCAGACAGAAAGAGAGAGAGAGAGATCGAGAGTTTTAGAAGAGAAGAAGACAAGTTTCATCTAAAGATTAGTCCCCACTGGAATCAAGATCAAATCCTATCCAGTCAGCTTCTTAAGAGTCATATCTACGCTTTAGTGTTTACAGCTTTCAGTCGCTGTCATTTCCTATGTCTTGTTTTCCTTTGTTCTTTTCCTTTTATCGTTATTTCAAGCTGTTTGTCAGTAGAGCAAGCTGTGTTGCTCAGCTGTAGCAGAGGAGGATTCCTCTGGACGGGTTAATATGTAATCCCCAGCAGTTGCAGAGGTGTGGTATCCTCTGGACGGCGAAGCTGGAATGCCCAGCGGTCAAGCTGTGTGTTAGCGGATGGCTAAGTTGTATTTCCCAGCGGAAGTAAGCTGTGATGCTCAGTGAATGTAGGCAAGCTGTGAGGCCCAGTTGTTAAGCTGTGTATCTACGAAACCCACACTCGGGTTTAAGCGTTGGGTGGACGTAGGTCTGCGGACCGAACCACCTAAAATTCCCTTGTCTACTGTGGGTTGATTGCCTTATTCGAATCGCTAGATGTATGCATAGGCTGATTTGTATCTTCAATCTAGCAAAAATATGATTGCATATCGTTCATTCGATAGTGGTCTTGAGAGACTCACTTTGGATTGATCTCCTGTTGGTCCACGATAGATGGATAATTAGATTTGCTCATCTAACCATTTTGCGTTTTCTAGATTCACTGAGTGACTAAGTGTTTCGTCCGACTGTCCATATTAAGTGTTCGAGTGTGAGCCTTCTTAGAACAGTGATCCTGTTGAGCCATCTGAGTGCGTTAATTTTGTACATTGATCAGCTATAGATTTCATTTGGGAGAATTTTTATAGGGGATTCATTCACCCCCCCTTTGAATCCATCGCACCGTTCCTATCAATTGGTATCAGAGCGGGTCTCTGTGCATTCAGATCCAACGATCTACAGAGGATCCTGTTGCTTTAGGTGCTACTCTTGTTGCTGTCTATCCGGTTTTGGTCAAGGGCTATTGACGCATTGCTCAGTGATTGCCTTGTCCGTTGAAGCTGCTTACTATCTGTCTTTATGGCTCATCCCTGTGCCTTTGATGGTTCTAACTTTAGCAAGCGGTTGGGAGGCCTCTGTGTCTATATGAATTCCATGGTTCCAAATCTATGGAATCTCGTATCAAAAGGCCCACATAATTTTCCTCGAAATCAGACTAAGTGGTCCAATAGGGACAGATCAAAGAACCGTGATAATGTCACAGTTCTTAAAATTTTAAGAGACGTAGTGAATACTGACAAATTTCCCTTTGTTCTCAGGTGTACGTCTAGAAAGGAAATTTTGGACAGAATAACTGCTGCAAACGGGGAGCAAGAGGATAAATGCTTGATGGCCAATCGGAGAGAGAATGATGATGATACTGCTTCTCAGGTAAGCTCCGGGTCTGAAGAACCCTCGTTTGATGAACTAGTTGTGATGTATGAAGAATTGTTAAAAATATCTAAGAAAATGAAATCTGAAAATAAAAGATTGAAGAAAAAGATCGAACAAAGTAAATCTGAATTCTCTTGTGAAATTTGTCCTACGTTAAAATAATCTTATGATATGTGTTTACTAGATGCTCAAAACTTTAAGGAACAAAATGTCTCGTTAAAAATTGAGAATCAAGAATGCTTAAATAAAATCTCTGAATTGGAAGATCAGCTGAAGACTAAAAATGATGAACATCAAACAAAATTACAGGTTGAATAAGATGAACCGTAAAATGGACAAACTAAAACTTGAAAATGCTGAACTTCAGAAAAATATTGAAAATCTTGAAGCCAGAATAAATAAAATCAATGGGGAAGTTTCACATATTGCGTCTGTAGAGTCAGATTGTAACAAATGCCTTTTTCTAAAAGAACGCAATGAAGAACTGTACAGTGAAAATGAATGGCTGAAGAAGTTGATTGCCTCTCTTAAAGAAGAAAACAAAGAATTATTGAATGAGAAAATTAAAGTCGAACAAAGAGAGGAAGAACTAATTGGAAGACTGGATTCTGTATCCAGTGGTGAAGAAATTGAGAAGTTAACCAAAGAGAACAAAGAACTGAAAGAACAAAACAAGAAACTCATGGTCCTAAATACTGTTATTTCATAGAGGCTTCTGGCTATCGAGAGAGAAAGATATGTTAATAAGGAAATTCAAGCTGAAAAACTTGAGGAGGAAAACATTCAACTGAGAGCTGAAATTAAAAAACTAAAATGGTTAAACACTGGTGTGTCTGAAAAACTTCTCACCGTGGAAAAAGGAAAAACTGTCTGTGATGGAGAATCTAAAAAATTGAGCAATCTGGAACAAGAAATTGAGAAGTATAAAACTGCAAACAAAGTACTAAGTGAATGTATTAATTGCAGTGAACATGAGATAGCCAGTTATAAAATTCACATTGCCTCTTCGGAAAATAAAATTCATGATCTGGAAAACTCAGCATCCGAGTCTGCTAAAAATAAAGGAAAAATGAAAGTTGAAATGAAAGGTGAGGATGATAATTCAAAAAAGGGGATAAGTTATAGTTCTGAAGTTAAGGAAACTATTAGAAACCAGCTATACACCACTTTCGTGCAAAACTCTGATGTAGCTGGTACAACAAATCAATTCCCAAAATAAAATAAAAATTAGAAATCACCTTCATCATCAATATTCCAATTTAAGGCTCAGAGAAATGAAAAATAAACAAATGCCTTGAAAAAGGGTAAACAACTGAAAAAGAATGCTTACATGAATAAAGTCAAGGTTGTCCTTGTCTGTGGTGTTAACTCTGCTAGCTCTGTGGAATCTAATGGATTAGTGCATGATGTTCATAAGCCTGTTACCCACTCGCATGCACATGAAAAGAATGATTATTGTCATTACTGTGGTAGGTATGGTCACCTCTTGAATGAATGTCTTGTCATGGAACAAGATAATAGGATGCATGATAAATTCTATGCAAATCATCATGACTTTTATAAAAACAAACATGCCTCAAATCAGCATATCATATGCTTCAATTGTAATAAGCCTGGTCACAAGGCTATTGAATGCTGGTCAGTATCTCATAGGAATAATACATGGGGTAAAAATGGCTCTAAAGGTAATCGCATCAGGTGCTTCGAGTGTGGGAAGCCTGGCCATATGGTCGAGGACTGTTGGCATGTTCAGGAAAATTCTTTTAATCCATATTTTGTCAAATTCTCTGCAAAATGACCTGTGAACTCTTTATGCTTTAATTATGGTAAGTCAGGTCATAAATCAGCTGAATGTTGGCTGATTAAGAATAAGAAACAAAATGTTCATGTAAACAACAGAACATTTCATGCTCAGGTTCATAGGTCTCATGCTGCTGTTGATATACATCATAGGACCAGAAAATCTGCTGTTTCATGTAGATATTATGGTAAATTCGGTCACTTCATGGCCAATTGTTATCGGATGGATTTTGATGACAATGTCGCTAAGAAACTATTCATAACTCCTGTTAGGGCTAATACAGGACCCAAGGCTGCTTGGGTTCCTGCAGGATCAAAATGGTTACTTTGTTGCAGGTGTGTCTTGGAAAGAATAAAGAGGGGTCAATAAATCAAGGCACTCAAAAATTAAAAGACCCCATGATCCTACTCTTTAGGTCTGTTCTGAGCACTTACTTCAAATTTTGTCATTTGAAACTGTGAGTTTGAAAGGTTTGAATATCATGTTGATTCGGTCTATGGAGAATTGAAATCACTTGAAAATTTAAATTGCACATAATGTTTATGGTAATTTCCTTTTGATTGAATTGCATGTCAGATTCATGAGCTTTCATTATAAAATCATGTGTTACGCTTTCCTTGTATACCATGCACTTAGTCAAGAGGAGATTGACTGCTTTCGTTTAATCTTCTTGCTGCTCATGTGTTATTTTGTTACATATTATGTCTAGACAGGGGGAGCATTCCTGTTTCATCACTTCTTCACCTCTTGAACTTTTTCTGTCTAGCAATCTGATCCATTCTCTGCATTTAAGTGGTTCACCAAAATTCTCTGCTGTCTCTACTTGCATAAGCTGATCTGTCTGAATTCCAGACTCAGCTACTGAAATTGACTATGCTCTGCATTTATTTGATGCTCCTCTCTCCTGCTGTTAATTGCTCTACCAGCTTGTACCTATCCAAACACTCACATCCTTTCAAGCTGGTCTGATTAATCTGGTTCTTGTTCCAGGAATGATAAGTTGTTCAGTTGCATTGATTGGACTGATCTGAGATCCTTATGCTGTGTACTATGTTTTAGTCTGAATTCTTAAAAGAAATTCCTATCATATAGGTTTAAGAATGTCTACTGATTCAAACTGATATAACTTTAATATATTCTTAGATTTGCATTCAAATGTTTTGAAAGTATCTGAATGATGAGTTTTAATAAATTTTAACCAACTGTATCATGAATACCCTAGATTCACTCATATGTAATCTGAAAATGTGATATCAAGGCTACTTTGGTAGAGACACATAGAGTGAGTATTGTTTTTAAACATTAACCTGAAAAATGTTGACTAAAAAGAAAAATTGAATTCAGAGCAATGACTTGGTCACTGAGAAACTGAGTTCTCTATCAATGAAATAGAGTAATCATATGTCATGAAGTGCCATAGTTAACTCTGGTGAAAAGTTATTAAAAAATCTGATAGAGCAATAGCATGTCTGTGTTGAGTAACTAGGGAGTTCGACCTCTAATCAAGGTGTCTCCTCATGTAAAAAGACACTTCCATTGTTAACTCTGCTCTCAAAGTTGAGAGGCAATGAAAGTTATCACACTGAGTAACTGGGTCACTTCACCTAAGACGTGTTGTGTCTCATGTAAAAATGTGTTGATCAACTTAAATTGCTCAGAAAAAAAAGAAGTGCTAATCAAAAGTAAATATTTTTCAAAAATTATCATCTCACATTCTTAGGTGTTTAATCTCAATACTGCTCTATGTGACTCTCAAAGGAGTCATCGAGTTCAATTGAGTAGGATGGAAGGTGGTTATTCTTGAGTATTGCTTGATTAATTGGTTCACCTTTATTAAAACCTACCTTCAGATATGAGTATTGAATTTAATTGACAAATTTGGAATTCATCATGATTAAATCAGTTGGGTCATGTCGATTTATCCATAACCCCCTTATGATAGGAGACTCTTTTCTTGTGAGGACTTATTACTGTGGTACCTGCCATACAATTTCATCTGATCAGGTTCACCTCTGACAACTTATTCATCATGCTAACTCACTTCTATGCCTTGCTTGTTGCGATCTACTACTACCCTTGGCTAAATCTACTTCATTTACATCATTAGTTTCATGACGAGTAATTCTTGTAACCGGTTCTGGTTCTGTGGACTTTTCACCTGCATTGTTCTGTCCATACAAATGTAAGGTGCCACAACCATTTTCGCTTCAGAATTCTTGTGGTGGTGGATTCCAGATTGATTCATTGGATAACCAGAGTTCATCCCTGTAGATACATCATGTGGTTGCATTTTTGATTCCTTTCATGCTCTCAGGGGGAGTTCTGGGCATTATAGATATTCATGTTTCTGTCAAAGGGGGAAAATTGTATTTTTAAGGGGGAGAGTAGCCGTGCATTCATGTTGATAAGGGGTGTATTACTCTTTCACTGTCATGATATGTCTGATTATTTCAAAAGGGTGAGAATAGGTTCATGCATTATATTTCTTATTGCAAACTATCTCTTTTTGCTGAAGTCAAAGGGGGAGAATAGTTTGACGAGTCAGTGTGACTCATTTCATTGTGTTGCCATCATCAAAAAGGGGGAGATTGTTGTGCCCCTGTGCCTTTTGCTTCATGAGTTTTGATGATAGCAACACTATGAGTCACTACTTGAGTATGAATGGTTGAAGAATGTTTTGATGATAGCTGAGTCACTTCATGTGCCTGAATTGACTTCATGTGCGTGATTGAATGTCACAGTTGCATATATATATATATTGATGTGTGTATAACTGCTGGTCTAGGTCTGAGCATGTCTCGAATGCTTATTACACTTCATGGCTTTAAACGTCTATGATGCATGCACGCAATTAGTTAAGTCAGTGCATTCAGGCTATGTCTAAGGCTAGTGTATATATGTTAGTCGGTGCATATCATTGTTCATGGGCATTAAGGTCTGTGCATTCCATTCTCTATGCACGCAGCCTTGGAGAGTGTTAGGTCGGTGCATTGTTTAGCTTGCGTCTCCAAGTCCGTGCACTTCACTGTTCAGGTTGGTGAAGTCTGCGTCTCATGTTAGGTCAATACACCTGTGCGTCTCTCATAGCTTAGACTCGGAGCATACTCATCGTCTCTGTTTGCGTCTCACTTTGCGTCTCGGTGCAAGTATTGCCTCGGTGCAATGTCTTCATATGCTCTTGCTGCGAGCGCTTAAGGTCCACGCATATGCCAGGTTAGTGCACGTTTTCATTTTATGCACAAGCACACATAGTCGGTGCAATCCTCTCGTATAGCACAAGCATGGTCGGTGCAACCCTTGCATCGATGCATCTTCTTCCTCATGCTCGGTCTTGTGCACATGAGCTTCCAAGTCGGTGCATGGTGCTAGTCTGTGCAAATCACTGTGGGTCTATGCAAACTTAGTCATTGTACACGGATAGGTCGTGAAAGCATCTAACAATGCATTAATGGAGTCGGTGCATTTCTTCCTCCATGTGCATAAAACATGTGCATCTCTTTCTTATAAACTCAAGTCTTACCTGTGTTGTGCCCATGCATGTGGTTTTGGTTTTGATGATGGTTTTAATGATGGTTTTGATGATTGGTTGTTGATGTGAGTTAATCAAATGTTCAGTCATCTTGCTGCTCAGTTTAGATTAACATAATTGATGTTCAGTCTTGTTACATGTTAAACTGATGCATAAAGCATTCATTGCTGTGGTTTTGATGATTGATATTGTATTTTGATGATAGCAATGATATAGTGTTTTCATGACATTGTGCCTTGATGATTGCATCATGACTGTGACTGGTACAACTGATATATTGTTTATGTTAGACTTATGTTATGTGCATAGTCTATACAGTGCATCGTGGGGTTTATGCCCTAAGTCTATTCACTGCACATGCATCATTCGTCCAAGTCCATACATTGGACTGTAGTGTGCATTTGGCGAACACATCGCAAGTCTAGACATTGCACTGTAGCATGCATTTCCTTAAAGTCTATACATCGGACTGGTTTGCATTGGCTAAGTATATACAACGTCAGTTCATGCCTTGTCTTAGACAAAGTCTATACAATGGCTTTGGGTCTCCAAGTCTATACAGCCTCTTGCTTCGCCAAAGTCTGTACATTGGTCTGCATAGGCTAAGTGTTTACATCGTCTGCTGTGAGGACAGCAAGTCTGTACACTGGCCTTCTTTCATGATAAACTACAAGTCTACACATTCAACACTGTTCTTCAAAGTCTGTACATCAGATTGTACTTCATCTTCGTGATGTTTCTGTACTTGAGTTTTCGTGTTGTTTCCCCTCACTAACACGAAAAGATCTCGTGTTGTATGAGCATACAACACTTCGTGTTGACTTCCATGCGTGACAGGAAAGCTTGTATGAGGTTAGACTTCGTGTCGTTTCCCTTGTCTTCATCTTCGTGTTGTTTTAGTGTCTACGTCTCCGTGTTGTTTTTATGTTTCTGTCTGAGTGTTGGTCTTTCGTTTTTTGACTTAGTGTCTTTTTCGCCTTGACCACACTTCGTGTCGATTCTTGGTTTTCTACACCCCGTGTCATTTCACCTTGTGCTGTTCTCACTGTCATCGTGTTGTTTTCACCGCGTGTCGATTATTGTTTTTCACTTAGTGTTGTTTTCACTCCGTGTCAACTTCGTCTTAAGTGTTGTTTTGTCTTTGTGTCGTTTTCACTCCGTGTCGAAACCTGTGTTTCGTCTTCGTGTTGTCTTCACCCCGTGTCATTTTTTTTAGACTTCGTCTCCGTGTTGTTTTCATAACTTCGTGTCGTGTTTGTTACACCTCGTGTCGTTTTCCGTTTTGTGTCTTCGTGTCGTTTTTGTTCTTCCTAGACCTTGTGTCTTTCTTGTGTTGAAACCACACTTCGTGTTGGTTTCTGTTTTGTCTCCATGTATCTCGTGTCGTTCTTCTTTTTACCTCGTGTTGTTTTATAACTTCACTTCGTGTCGTTCTCGCTTTAACCACACTTCGTGTTGCTTTACGTAGACCTTGTGTCTTACTTTGTTTGCAAACACTTCGTGTCGATTTCTGCTGTCACCCCGTGTTGTTCTCGTGTTATCGTTTATGTCTGTGTGGTCTTACTTCGTGTTACTTACTGTTGTACATCGAGTCCTTACTGACTTCGTGTCATTTTCCCTATTGTGTCCTCGCGTTGTCTCCGTGTCGTTGCTATTTGTCACTTCGTGTTGTTTCGTTTTAACCTCGTTCAAGTTTCTTCTAAACGCTATTCTTCTGATAAGTCTATACAGAGTTGTTCTTTAAACTGATGACTTATCCGATACCCTGTTTTACAGGTGCTTTGATCGTGAAGCTTAAGGAGGGCACGTGATCCGAGGCTGGAATAAAGCCTACTGAGAGACTGCCACGTGGTCCGAATTCTTAGGGCTGGAAATGTGGAGGTCACACGTCGTGGCTGATGCTGCTGCTGCTGCTATATATATGAGACCTTCATCCACAGATGAAGGTGATCGAGTTGGCGAGAAGAAGAGTCCATACAGAGAGCCACGATCCTGATAGAAAAAGAAAAGAGAAAGAAGAGAAGAGCAGAGAGTGAGAGATTAGGAGAGCAGAAGAAAGAGAAAGAGAGAGATAGAAGTGTGAGCCGAAGAGTATAGAGGAGCAGAGATCGAGAGAGTGAAAGAGAAGAAGAAGAAGAGAAGAGAAGAGGAAGAAAAGCTTACCTGAAGATTCGTCTACTGGACCGTGGATCAAATCCAGGCCAGTCAGCTCCGTTGAGAGCCACATTGTGTATTTCGTGTTTCGGCTTTTGTGTGCTGAAGTTATTTTTCGTTTATTGTTTTTCCTTTGTTTTCTGGTTTGCTGTGCTTTCCGATACTCTGTAGAGAGGTCGGGGTTCCTCCTGTGGATCAGGAGAAGGGAGATCTGATCTCCGGTTTGCAAGTAGCTGGGTGCTACTTGTGGTTGGTACCCTCCCGTGTGGAGGAAGAGAGACTTGCGTCTGGTTGCCTTTGACAGGGTGTCATCGGTTGTTTCCCTCCGGGTTGGAGGAAGGGAGATTTATCTCCGATTGTGCTTCCCTCTGGGGTTCAGAGGAAGAGAGACTTGGGTCTCTAGGTTCCCCTCCGGGTTGGAGGAAGGGAGGCTTGTTCCTCTGGCTCTGGGCTTGTGAGTAGCAAGCCCGGTGGTTCCCTCCGTGTGTGGAGGAAGAGAGACCGTGTGTCTCTGGTTTCCAAGTGGCTGGAGTCACTTGTGGGTTCCTCCTGTTTGTTCAGGAGAAGGGAGATTGCTATCTCCGGTTGCAAGTAGCTGGGTGCTACTTGTTGATTCCCTCCGGTTTGGAGGAAGGGAGACTTGTCTCCGGTTCTGGGCTTGTGGATTCAAGTCCAGGGGTTCCCTCCAGGTCTGGAGGAAGAGAGACCTTGTGTCTCTGGTTTGCTGGTGACTGGAAGTCACCAGGTTGGTTCCCTCCTGGTCTGGAGGAAGAGGGGAGGTTGTTCCCCTGGTCAAGCTGTGTGGCAGCACCTGTTGCAGACTGAGTCTGCGGTTTCTAGCGTGAGCTAGTGGAAGCCACACTCGAGTTGAGTGTGGGGTGGATGTAGGTCTGCTGGACCGAACCACCTAAAAACCCCTTGTGCGCTGTGGTTTGATTTGGCTATTTGTGTTTCCGCTAGATGTTTGCATAGGGGCGCTTCTAGTGTTTGCTTACAGGTTGAGTAAATGATTTGATCAGATTTTGTTCTGAGTATTTTTATCTGTCAAGAGAGCGAACTTCTAGTTGAGCTATCTGTTATTAGCACTCTAGTGATCTCACTATGTGTTTATTTAGTTCGGCAACTGCTCATTAGCTTTCAAGTTTGTCTAGTCTGCGAACTAGCATTATTAGTGAGCATAAGATTTTTAAATTGGGCATTATTCCTAGAGGGATACATTCACCCCCCCCCTCTGTATCCGGGCCTAGCACCCTAACAGTTGGTATCAGAGCAGGTCTCTGATCTATCAGATCTGACAATCTGCAGAGGATCCTGCTGATTTGTTTGGTGCTTATCAGAGTGTGCTTTTAGTGCTCGATATTTTGTTTTATCGACTTGTGAATTGTTTTGCCCATCTGGTTTTGCTGCATTCCCTGTCATTTGCTTTAGTGAGTTGAATCTGTCTGCCATCTGTCCAAATGGATCATCCTCCAATCTATGATGGTTCTAACTTTGAAAATTGGCTAGGAGGCCTAGCTGTGTATGTAGATTCCATAAATCCCAAATTATGGAGTCTGCTATCCAAAGGCCCACATCGATTACCCAAAGATCAGACCAAGTGGTCTAGTGAGGACACCTTTAAGAACCGTGACAATGTCATAATTCTTAATATCTTGAGAGCTACTATTAATACTGATGTATATTCTTTTGCTCTCAGGTGCAACTCTGGAAAAGAGATATATGACAAGGTTATCTCTGCGCATAACCAACAGAGTGATAGTTGTTTGATGGCCAACCGGGATAATGAAGATTCCTCATCCAAGGTAAATTCTGAATCTGAGTCCGAAGAGGTCTCAATTGATGAATTGTGGGAAATAAATGAGGAATTGTCTGATAGATGTAAACATTTGAAATCTGAAAATAGAAAGCTGAAAAAGAAATATGATCAGATTAATTCCAATATTCATTGTGAAAAATGTCAGGAACTGAGAAAATCTCATGAAATCTGCTTAGCAAATGTTGATAAGAGTAAGGAACAAATCTCTGTTTTGGAAAATGAAAATCAGGAACTCACCGACAAGATATTTGAACTAGAAAATAAGCTGAACTCATTAGGAAATGATCAAATCTTAACTAATGAACTAGTTCAGAATGAACAAACTAAAAAGGAGAATGAAGAACTGAAGATGCTTAATTCTGCTATGTCTGTTAGACTTTTAATGCTGGAAAAAGGGAAGAGTTCAGGTGAAAGTGAATGTGAGAGAGTGAGTACATTAATAGAAGAGATTGATAGCTATAAAGCCATTAATGTCTTACTTAATGAAAAGATCGTTGATTCTGAAATACTCATTTCCTCCCTCAAAAATGAAATCACTGAATTGAACAATTCTCTGTCTGAGTCATTTAAGAACAAAGAAAATCCAAAGGCTGTCACTAAGAAGAAAGTCTCTCATGAAGGCAGTAAACAGGAAGAGAGAAAAAGACAGCATACAACTTTTGTGCGTAGCTCTGAGTTAGCTAGCACTTCAGTTTTTTCTTCTAATATGCATGCTAATCAGGAAAATAAGAAAACAAAGGAGAAAAGAAAAGTCTTGAAAAAGAACGATAACGATCAGCATGCTAAGAAAGTTCAGCCCAACAAATCTAGTACCAAAAATGTCAAATGCTTTTACTGTGGAAAGTTTGGCCATGAGATGGCTGATTGTTTTGTGATGAAGAAGGAAGAATTGAAGTATGATAGAATTCATGCTAGGAAGCCTTCTGTGAAGAAACCTTCTTCTGCTCACACCAAAAGGCCTCAATATTTTTACTGTCATAAAATAGGTCATCTCATGCATGATTGTAGACAAATGAAATTAGATGATCTATCTGCTGTTAAAATGCATGATAAACTGTTCCATGTCAAAAATCATGCATCTCATGAAAAGAACACTCAATGCTTTCATTGTAACAAATTGGGCCATATTGCTGCAAATTGTTGGCATGCTAAGGGAAGAACAATTAACTCCGAAACTGCTATAATCCCTGTAAAAAGACATGCATTCTATAAGAATCTTGAAAGAATGAATTCTTCATGTTTTGAATGTGGAAAACATGGCCACACAGTCAAGGACTGTTGGCATATTCAGAAGAATCATATTAACCCCCATGCTGTCAAATTCCATGCAAAACAATTTGTGAAACTCTCTTGTTTTAATTATGGAAAACCTGGCCATAAAGCCTTTGAGTGCTGGGTGGCAGAGTTCAGAAAACAAAATGCCCATGCACACAACAGAAATTTTTATGTTCATGCACATGAATTTAATGCTTACAATAAGGTGCATAAAAGGAACTCAAATTCTGTTAGTTATCATGGTAAGTCTGGTCAATTTGGTTATTCCTTGTCCAGCTATAAGTTGATGGGCTATGTTGATAATTCTATTAAGAGATCATTCAGAACACCTGTTAGGGCTCATACAGGACCCAAGGCAGCTTGGGTTCCTGCAAGATCATATTGATTGACATGTTGCAGGTGTGCCTTGGTGGGAGAAGTGAAAGGGGTTAACCAAGGCACTCAAAAAGAAAACCCCATGATTCAATTCAGGTCAGTTCTGAAATCTGTTTTAAATTCCATTATCTGAAATTGTGAGCATGAAAATTGTGAGTTTCATGTTGATTTGCTTGGTTAATTTTTTAATGAACTCTTCATGTCTAGCTGATCAGTCTGCATTCCAGACTCAGCTATTGAATTCATTTCTGCATATCTGATGCTCCTCTCTTGCTATATGTTGAACTGAATTTGTATGCTTCTCTAGTGTATACAGTTGATGCACTATATAGACTCTGTGTCCATGCATGTGTCTTGTGTTAATGCATTGCATGCTTGTTATTGAATGCATACTTGGACTGATTGTGTATAGACTGATTATCATTGCATGTGTCAATGATGCTGTTCAATGCATGAAGGACTGCCTTATGGTGCATTGTCCTTGTTAACCCTGGTATATCAAATGGTATGTTACTAAAAGGCAGGGAAATCTGCCCGGAGGTTCCTACCATGTGTGAGATGGTCTTTGAGACCAGGTCCTCCGCCTAGTACCATGGGTTTAGTTTTCATGAAGAACAGTGTACTGCATCATTTGTTAAAAAAAAAAAAATCTAAAATTTAAAAGGAAGATGATGCATTTGATAAATTCTCTCTCTGATTGAACAAAGCATGAATTCTTCTTGAGCATATTCTAAAATTATGAGCAGTTCATTAATTCTATTTCATGCACTTTGTCAGGGAGAGTTTGACTAATGTTGCATAGTCTGCATGTAGAACAGTCTAATGCATAGCATATTTTTGCATCATGGTGTCAGGGGGAGCTGAGAGTTCTATTCAATTCATTGAATCCTTGGTATTTCTCTTTGTCCCCTTTCAACTCATTCATATTCACTGTCATCAGATGCAATGGATCATAATGCTTATTGCTATCCTTTCCCCACTTTTTCACTAAACAACAGCTCTGTATCTGGTTTAGTACATTGAGTGGTGATTGTTGCCATTGTTCACTTATAAGAATCACATCTACAAATTGAAAAGAACTAAAAGGTTTAACATTTATAAATTGGAGAGTTAAGTGTCTGCACTTCAGAATTTGAGATAAAAGAAAACTTTTATAGCTCTCAATCTTTGTCTCATGGCTAAAATAGAAAAAGTTTTTTTTTAATGCCTAAATGTGTTAATCTGGAAATGTCTAGAACAGGTGAACAAGAGTGTGTAATGTCTTTCAATCAATCACTCTAAAAGAATTAAGGGCAGCAGTATATAAGATCATTAATGTTAAGAACTGAACATAGTGACCGAGCAATGGCTGATTGCACTGAGAAACTATGAACTCCTCCAAAGAGACAGGAGAACTCACATGTCATGAAGTGCTTTAGACTATCTCTGTTCATAGGGTCAAATCTATAGGGGGAGTCCTCACCAAGTAACTGAGGGTACTGGCCTCTAATCAAGGTGTACCCTTAATGTCAAAAGTGAAGACTATTCCTTGTGGGTCTTGATCTGAAGTAGATCTTGTAGTTTATGCCTAGTAACTGGGGGTACTTGCCTCTGATCAAGGTGTACACCTAATGTCAACAGCATAAGTGCCATAGGTCTATTCACCTAGTTCAGTTTCAGAAATTGAAAAATGAAAATCAAACTGCTGTAACCCTTCGAAAAATTAAAAGTCAATGAGTGAAAATTATTTTTATCAATACATATTCAAGTTGCCTCTCTTGATTTTCCTTGTTTAAACACAAAAATGGTATTATTTCAGACTTATCTATTAATACCATGTACCCTAGATTCATTGCTATAAATGGAATCTAAAATTCTTTTTTCAGGGGTCAGGTGTTTCACTCTAGATCTATCACTGTTAAACCTGAATTTTTGAAAATTGTATGTTGATGATTCTTATACTCTAAACAGTTGGTTATAATCATGCTTCCTTTCTGAACCTATGATTCAGCTGTTATCAAGTGATCCTCCTACCTTTTCTACCTTTGTTATCTGTTCATATTCCTTCTCAAAGGGGGAGCTTTTATTTAGGGGGAGAAATTGACTGAACTTTTATACATGCTATAATTTCTCAAATTATTTTTCTTTTTGATGAAGTCAAAGGGGGAGAATAATTTGAGTCTTCAGATTACCTCAGAATGCCTCACATCATCAGAATGACTCAATGTATTGAAAGTGTTGCCATCATCAAAAAGGGGGAGATTGTTGTGCCCATGCATGTGGTTTTGGTTTTGATGATGGTTTTAATGATGGCTTTGATGATTGGTTGTTGATGTGAGTTAATCAAATGTTCAGTCATCTTGCTGCTCAGTTTAGATTAACATATTTGATGTTCAGTCTTGTTACATGTTAAACTGATGCATAAAGCATTCATTGCTGTGGTTTTGATGATTGATATTGTATTTTGATGATAGCAATGATATAGTGTTTTCATGACATTGTGCCTTGATGATTGCATCATGACTGTGACTGGTACAACTGATATATTGTTTATGTTAGACTTATGTTATGTGCATAGTCTATACAGTGCATCGTGGGGTTTATGCCCTAAGTCTATTCACTGCACATGCATCATTCGTCCAAGTCCATACATTGGACTGTAGTGTGCATTTGGCGAACACATCGCAAGTCTAGACATTGCACTGTAGCATGCATTTCCTTAAAGTCTATACATCGGACTGGTTTGCATTGGCTAAGTATATACAACGTCAGTTCATGCCTTGTCTTAGACAAAGTCTATACAATGGCTTTGGGTCTCCAAGTCTATACAGCCTTTTGCTTCGCCAAAGTCTGTACATTGGTCTGCATAGGCTAAGTGTTTACATCGTCTGCTGTGAGGATAGCAAGTCTGTACACTGGCCTTCTTTCATGATAAACTACAAGTCTACACATTCAACACTGTTCTTCAAAGTCTGTACATCAGATTGTACTTCATCTTCGTGCTGTTTCTGTACTTGAGTTTTCGTGTTGTTTCCCCTCACTAACACGAAAAGATCTCGTGTTGTATGAGCATACAACACTTTGTGTTGATTTCCATGCGTGACAGGAAAGCTTGTATGAGGTTAGACTTCGTGTCGTTTCCCTTGTCTTCATCTTCGTGTTGTTTTAGTGTCTACGTCTCCGTGTTGTTTTTATGTTTCTGTCTGAGTGTTGGTCTTTCATTTTTTGACTTAGTGTCTTTTTCGCCTTGACCACACTTCGTGTCGATTCTTGGTTTTCTACACCCCGTGTCATTTCACCTTGTGCTGTTCTCACTGTCGTCGTGTTGTTTTCACCGCGTGTCGATTATTGTTTTTCACTTAGTGTTGTTTTCACTCCGTGTCAACTTCGTCTTAAGTGTTGTTTTGTCTTTGTGTCGTTTTCACTCCGTGTCGAAACCTGTGTTTCGTCTTCGTGTTGTCTTCACCCCGTGTCATTTTTTTTTAGACTTCGTCTCCGTGTTGTTTTCATAACTTCGTGTCGTGTTTGTTACACCTCGTGTCGTTTTCCGTTTTGTGTCTTCGTGTCGTTTTTGTTCTTCCTAGACCTTGTGTCTTTCTTGTGTTGAAACCACACTTCGTGTTGGTTTCTGTTTTGTCTCCATGTATCTCGTGTCGTTCTTCTTTTTACCTCGTGTTGTTTTATAACTTCACTTCGTGTCGTTCTCGCTTTAACCACACTTCGTGTTGCTTTACGTAGACCTTGTGTCTTACTTTGTTTGCAAACACTTCGTGTCGGTTTCTGCTGTCACCCCGTGTTGTTCTCGTGTTATCGTTTATGTCTGTGTGGTCTTACTTCGTGTTACTTACTGTTGTACATCGAGTCCTTACTGACTTCGTGTCGTTTTCCCTATTGTGTCCTCGCGTTGTCTCCGTGTCGTTGCTATTTGTCACTTCGTGTTGTTTCGTTTTAACCTCGTTCAAGTTTCTTCTAAAGTACTGTTCTTCTGATAATCTATACAGAGGTGTTCCTTAAATTGATTACTTATCCGATACTCTGTTTTACAGGTGCTCTAATCGTGAAGCAGTACGTGATACAAGGCTGCATCTGGCACGTGATCCAAGATGCAGAGGAGCCTCCACGTAGTCTGAAATATTAGGGCAGGAAACGTGGAGGCACACGCGTTTGTGCCCTATCCACCTACTGGTGCTGCTATATATAGGAGCCTTCGTCCACAGATGGAGGTGATCGAGTTGGCGAGAAGAAGAGTCCATACAGAGAGCCACGATCCTGATAGAAAAAGAAAAGAGAAAGAAGAGAAGAGCAGAGAGTGAGAGATTAGGAGAGCAGAAGAAAGAGAAAGAGAGAGATAGAAGTGTGAGCCGAAGAGTATAGAGGAGCAGAGATCGAGAGAGTGAAAGAGAAGAAGAAGAAGAGAAGAGAAGAGGAAGAAAAGCTTACCTGAAGATTCTTCTACTGGACCGTGGATCAAATCCAGGCCAGTCAGCTCCGTTGAGAGCCACATTGTGTATTTCGTGTTTCGGCTTTTGTGTGCTGAAGTTATTTTTCATTTATTGTTTTTCCTTTGTTTTCTGGTTTGCTGTGCTTTCCGATACTCTGTAGAGAGGTCGGGGTTCCTCCTGTGGATCAGGAGAAGGGAGATCTGATCTCCGGTTGCAAGTAGCTGGGAGCTACTTGTGGGTTCCCTCCGGTTTGGAGGAAGGGAGACTTGTCTCCGGTTCTGGGCTTGTGGATTCAAGTCCAGGGGTCCCTCCGGTTGGAGGAAGAGAGGTCTTCGACCTCTGGTTTGCTGGTGACTGGAAGTCACCGGTTGGTTCCCTCCTGGTCTGGAGGAAGAGGGGAGGTTGTTCCCCTGGTCAAGCTGTGTGGCAGCACCTGTTGCAGACTGAGTCTGCGGTTTCTAGCGTGAGCTAGTGGAAGCCACACTCGGGTTGAGTGTGGGGTGGATGTAGGTCTGCTGGACCGAACCACCTAAAAACCCCTTGTGCGCTGTGGTTTGATTTGGCTATTTGTGTTTCCGCTAGATGTTTGCATAGGGGCGCTTCTAGTGTTTGCTTACAGGTTGAGTAAATGATTTGATCAGATTTTGTTCTGAGTATTTTTATCTATCAAGAGAGCGAACTTCTAGTTGAGCTATCTGTTATTAGCACTCTAGTGATCTCACTATGTGTTTATTTAGTTCGGCAACTGCTCATTAGCTTTCAAGTTTGTCTAGTCTGCGAACTAGCATTATTAGTGAGCATAAGATTTTTAAATTGGGCATTATTCCTAGAGGGATACATTCACCCCCCCCTCTGTATCCGGGCCTAGCACCCTAACAACCTGTGCATAGTTCCCTCATTGAGTTTGTGCACACTAGTAGGTACGTATAGCTGAGTCAGTGCAATCACATGCTGTGTAAGCAAATCCTCATACGGATGAACCTCAAAGTCGAAGCACTCCTTCTCATCAAGGGCAGGCTTCTCAGTGCGAGCAGGTCGGTGCAGTGTCTGGTCTTAAGAAAATGAACTCGGTGCAACGTCTGAGGATACTCGGTGCAACGTGTGACTTCAGAAGATGCCAATCAGTGCAAACCATTCCTCAGGACACCAATCTAAGATGGTGCAATGCTTTTACCAGCTCGACCAGGTCGGTGCAATGCCTAGTTCCGATAGAACAAGCTCAGTGCAATCGTTCCCAGTACGTGCAGTATATGGAACTTGTGCACGCAAGTGATCAAGCCAGGGAAGCCATAGTTTGAGCAACATTTATGCACCTAAGTATCTAACTTATAAGGAATAGAAGAATAATTAACTGGCACGTGATCCAAGGGTGATCCTTATTGGAAGAAGCCATCACGTGGGGTCCCAATCGTTCAGATTCTGACATGTGGCAAGATTCTCCTCAAGCTTCTAGGCGGGAGTGTTCCCTCTACACGCCTAGGGCATGAGCGTGTGACCTCAGTCTGAGGGAGTATATAAGTCATCCTTCTACAAGTCAAGAGGATAACTCTGGGGTGAGATCAATAAGAAGAGAAGAGCAGAGAAAAATAGGAGAGTGTAAGAGAGAAGAAGAGAGAGCTGCAGAGAAACACAGAAGAAGAAGCAGACAGAAAGAGAGAGAGAGAGAGATCGAGAGTTTTAGAAGAGAAGAAGACAAGTTTCATCTAAAGATTAGTCCCCACTGGAATCAAGATCAAATCCTATCCAGTCAGCTTCTTGAGAGCCATATCTACGCTTTAGTGTTTACAGCTTTCAGTCGCTGTCATTTCCTATGTCTTGTTTTCCTTTGTTCTTTTCCTTTTATCGTTATTTCAAGCTGTTTGTCAGTAGAGCAAGCTGTGTTGCTCAGCTGTAGCAGAGGAGGATTCCTCTGGATGGGTTAAGCTGTAATCCCCAACAGTTACAGAGGTGTGGTATCCTCTGGACGGCGAAGCTGTAATGCCCAACGGTCAAGCTGTGTGTCAGCGGATGGCTAAGCTGTATTGCCTAGCGGAAGCAAGCTGTGATGCTCAACGAATGTAGGCAAGCTGTGAGACCCAATTGTTAAGCTATGTATTAGCAGAAGCCACACTCGGGTTTGAGTGTGGGGTGGACGTAGGTCTGCGGACCGAACTGTTGGCCCCTGTGGTGTTAATGATAGCAAACACTATGAGTCAAACACTATGAGTCATTAGATGCCTGCATGAAATAAGTGATTGACGGATATTGGTTGATTGTGTATCTTGCATATCCATTGTTCAGTCTGAATACATGTTAGGCTAGTGCAATTGTTCAGTGTCAATGCATCTCGATATAGTTTGTACCTCATCAATGTGCATTTCAAGGTCAATGCATTCACTTACGTTCAGCACATTATGTCGATGCATACTCATGGTTCAACAGGCCAAGTCAGTGCTCTTCGGTGTTTAAGTCTCTGCAGGGTCATTTGTCTAAGGCCAAAAAGTTCGTGCACATCTTAGTTTGACGGGATAGCAAAGTCAGTGCATGTCACTGTTCATGACCTTTTAGGTCTGTGCATTTAGTTCATGCACACTAACTTAGCAGATGTAAGTCGGTGCAATCAGTGTATCCAGCTGGCATCATGATGCGGGATGAGACATGGACACGACAAGCTCGCGATCGTCCCTTAACGAGGGAAGCGTCGGACGTGCGCGGTTGAGAAACCGGCAAGAGCTAGGGTGGTCGGCTCTCTCTTTCGTGCCCGGATCGGGTCACGGGATGGTAACGCTCTCTCTCGCAGCAGCGGTGATACAAATAGAAAGCGAGCTAATTACCCTATCATGCTCTCTAGCAGCGGCATAAACAAGCATATATGAAATTAAGCAAAATGCCAAGTAAGGGAGCGAATGCGATACCTCCACGCGCTCGGCGTGGGGAAGACGGACCCGGCCGAAAACTCGTACCCCCGGGAAACTTAACACACAATAATTACAGCAATAGGAACATGCCCACTCCACGCAGGGAGGTAAAGGGCTATACAAATGGGCCCGGGAGGACCGAATTTGGGTTGACGGGCAGCTTCGGGTGTTGATTCGGCTACACGCGTGTTCACGACCGTGGGGCCCACGTGTTGTCCGGAGGGGCCGTGTGGGACCCGGTGGTACCGCTGTAGTGGAGACACTTGGAGACGCGCTCTCTGGGCTGGCGGTATTCTGGTTCGCCGGCCGGAGGCCGGGCGGCTCCGTTCGGCACCGGTCGGAAAATCGATCGGAAATCTGCCG
Organism: Amorphophallus konjac; assembly: GCA_022559845.1. NCBI lineage: Eukaryota > Viridiplantae > Streptophyta > Magnoliopsida > Alismatales > Araceae > Amorphophallus > Amorphophallus konjac. The sequence goes on along the minus strand of JAHNEJ010003383.1, from coordinate 56 downwards.
GTTCTGTATTTCAGCGCGCGCTCCGGCGAGAACGGACGCTGCGATCAGCACCGGTG